>SNQJ01S0002539.1:312393-322432 GCA_010110895.2 Picea sitchensis | reverse complement strand
TGTTTTCTCTAGCACCTACTAGAAGGAAGCACCAACTCTCTGGTTTCTCTAACACCCACTAGAAGGAAGAAACAACTCCCTAAGTGTTCCAGCACCAACTGGATGGAAGCACTAACTTCCAGTCACACAAGCACCAACCTGTATAACAGAGAACAACAATTCTCCCTTGCACCACCCTGCTACCTTGGTTTCTCTAGCTGCAACCAAATGGAAGCTACAACTCCCTGTGTTCAAGCACCCACTTGAACCTCTGAGGACAACAGTCCTCCCTAGCACCTCCCAACCACCCTAAAATATCAATCTTTGCTACTGAAACTTATTACAGTGATATAATGTTCATCAATGACTTACCAGTCTCATCACTATTCTGCTACACTGCCCTACTCTGTCTGCCTCACTGTCTTCCTGCACACATGCCTTGCGCTTTCTGTTCTTCTGTATTTTATGCTCTGTACGCCATGTCCATTCAATTCACCATTCCTCTTCTGTGTATTTCAGTTGTTGCACACTGCCTCCTTCTACACACCTGAATCACTCTCAACAACAACCTCCATCTCTTCTATGTTCTGCGCATTTATACTATCTGTGCACCTTCTTCGTCCTCCATGCACAATGCATTTGCATACTCTTCAACGTGCCATGGTTCTTCTCATCGGGTTGTTCACTGCCACTCCACTTTTGTTCTGCTTCGCTCGCTTAAGCCTCAAAAAAGAAAACTACATCTCGCTTCTATCTATTCCTCATATGTTACTCATCTCTGAGTTTTATCTCACTCTGTGCATACTGTTGGTCTCACACTGCGCATACTGTAATTTTCCCTTCTTTACAGTTCAACTCATTTTTTATTCAGAACAACCAACCACACACAGTAACTGCATGTTTCTTTTATACACTACTATCCCTTCAGTTACCCCTCAAATCCCTAGAACAACGCTTCAACAACTGAAATGCCAACCATTCAAGAACCATGATTCGGTTCTGCTAACTGAATCATAACTGAACAATTAATCATGAAGAGCAACAGTAGCCCTTCGACCAGATTTCCAAGTATCCAACACCGTTGGATTACAAGCACAGGGTCTCGCATTGATTTCTCCATTTCGCATTTCGATATTTCGACATTTCAGCATTCCTGTGTTGTGAGGCATCTCAACTCTCCAAGTCGTGATCTCCGAAATGGAGATTAGCTTCGTGCTAGCTCCTCCCTTGAGCCTTTGTTGATGTGACCATAGGTTATGACCAGGGGCCAATTCTGAACACGCATTTCGCATTTCGCGTTTTGGGGATTCTGTGAAGAATCGTCTCGACTCTCCATGTCCCAAACTCCGAAATGGAGCTTGTCTCTTCAATCTCTTCTCTACAGCTCTTTGTCGATGTGACCACCGGCGGTGACCAAGTGCTTATCCATAAAGCGCTTTCGCAATTTCGCATTTTGGCATTCCTATGATGAAGGGTCTCGACACTCCAAGTCGCAATCACCGAAATGGAGCTTGGTTACACTAGTTCCTTCCTCCATCTTCCACAGATGTGACCATTGGATGTGATCACAGCCTTATTCGAAAACGAATTTCGGCGTTTCAACATTTCTGTGATGAAGTGTTTTGACACTCCAGTCACGAACCCTGAAATGATCTGAAGGTATTTCGGTGTTTCGTGATTTCACATATCGTCAGTTTGAGAGGTTAGGGAACCACGCTCCTTTGACTTTCCAGTCAGTGAAATGACGATCTTTCACCACGTGTCCTATGGACCCAACGGTCCAGATCTTATCGTGATTTCGAAACTTCACGAGCCTTCATCGTGTCTGATCAACGATCCAGATCAATCCTCGATCCGAAGACTAGGATTATTTAGCGATTTCGCATATTGCGAGTTAGAGAGGTTAGAGTTCTCCTTCCTTTGACCTTTCAGTCAGCGAAATGCCAATATTTTTCCATGTGTCCTCTGGCTTCAACGACCATGATCATTTCACAAATTCACGAGCCTTCGTTGTGTCTGATTCAGGATTTCGTCATTTCTCATTTCGCAACTTCGGGACTCCTGTGATGAAGAGTCTCGACTCTTGACTCCTCCAACTCCCTGTATCTGAAACTACGAAATGGAGTTTATGCTTCACCTTTGATTTCCTGATCTGTGAAACTCCGAAATGGAGTCTTTGTTGATGTGCCTGTTTCGGGATTTCGGCGTTTCGCATTTCGCAACTTCGGGACTCCTGTGATGAAGAGTCTCGACTCTTGACTCCTCCAACTCCCAGTATCCGAAACTCCGAAATGGAGTTTATGCTTATGATCTTGCCATGCCATCATCACTGCTAATCTTCCTTGCCTTCCTGTTTTCCATTGTTGTCTCCCAACTGTAAACCTGCCAACGTCGCTACTATTCTTTCATGTAACCATACCTTCGTCATTGTTGTTCTTGCCATCAATATCTGTAAGCATGTTATCATTGTTGTTGTTCTTTCTTGTAAACATGCCATCGTTGTTGTTGTTCTTTCCATCAATGACAAGCACGCTCTTCTTGTAAACATGCCAACATTCCCCATAACACATATGGGGGCCACATAACATATCTAGGGTATTATCCACCAAGGTACAAGACCAAATATCAATCCATGCATTAAGCAAGGGTTCCCTGGAACACATCCAGGGGTCCTAGACACATCTAGGGACTTATATCAACCACCAAGGAACACATCCAAGGATCAATCCAAGCATTGGGCAAGGATTCCCTGGAACACATCCAGGGGCCCTAGAACACATCTAGGGTGTTACTGCTTGGTCCTAGACCAAGAACCCCAGTCATCTATTGGGGGCCCTCACAAGGTTCTTTTTCCATGGCTCTCACTGCTTGGTCTCATACCAAGAAACCCAGTAGTGTGTTGGGGGCCCTAATCCACAGCTAGGGTCTTATGTCGTCCTCTAGGAGAATAGCTCTTGCAGTTGCACTAATTTCACAATAACTCCATCAAAAACCAAGCTTCTCATGATAATAATAGAAGAAATCAATCTAACATTTTTTTGGGAATAGCCAGGGGTCTTTTGACCTTACACAAAAAAATTATAGGAAACCCTCATGAAATTTATAACATACTAGTACATATATATGTCACCACAGGTACACACACACACATTACTGAGTGTGTATATTCCATCATAACTCCAACAAAATCCAAGCCTCTTGTGATAATAATAGAAGAAATGGTTCTAACAAATTTCTGGCATAAATTCAACTTGGTGAAATCATGTTTGATGATGAAAATTTTTACTATATAGTATGCCTATAGGAAACCCTATATAATATGCCACTCATATCAATAAGAATAGGATCAAGAATCAAGGAGTATCCTATTAGGGTCCTACCCTAACCCCCTTATATACTTTATTAATGTATGCGGCCACCTTCATCGAATAAGGCCCATTAAATAGTTAGTTAATAGTCATTAATTGTAATAAAGGGTCTTGTTTAGTAATAAGGCCTATATTAGTTGGACAACCTGTTGATATTATGGTAGCTACAGGAGGTATTAACCTCCATGTGTAACCTTTAGCTAAAATAGAATATTATGGAAGCAAGAGAAACCTTAAACAGATGTGTAAAAACATTAGAAGACAAGTCTAATCAGTGGAATAAATAATATAAATGTATTTTCTTCCAGAAAGACGAGTTGACCCAAACAAGTGAAAATAACCACTATAAATAGGAGGTTCTCTAGCTCATTTGTATACACACACTTCACTCACTCTCTCAGAAAGGTATAGTGCAAGTTTGGAGCTGCAGTTGCAATAAAGGAAGGTGCATCTTCTAGGGTGATTCTTGGTCTCTCTCTCTAGTGTTATCTAGCCTAAGATATGTGCCCTACCTTTAGTATCTCTTGGTGGTATTCTTGATGATATTCTTGGGAAGAAATGAAACTGTGACTGTTGCAGTTGAGTATTGTTCTTGTTATGTGGTTGTGGAGACTCTCTCTCTTGTGCACTACCCTTGGAGAAGGTGCGCTCTCCTTGTCTTGTGTTGTTGTTGTAGTTGGATGGTTTTTTCTGGTTCCATCTCGTGCTACTGTTGCGGCTAGGGTTTATCTGTTGGTTCTAGTGTGGATTTTCAGAATCATTCTATCTAGCAAAGGTTAAGGTGCTTGGGGGTGGTTGTGTGCCTATGGTTGGGTAACAATAGTGATATTTTCTATGGTTAAAACGAGAACATAGATATTTTAACAGGTTATGGGCCCACACTACCTTCATAATAGTCTAACCACTGGAAGGTAGATTGACAATTCTTTGTCAAGCTCGTTGTAGCACTAGTTGCATATGTAACTAGGGTTTCTGACTTTGCAGNAAACGAGAACATAGATATTTTAACAGGTTATGGGCCCACACTACCTTCATAATAGTCTAACCACTGGAAGGTAGATTGACAATTCTTTGTCAAGCTCGTTGTAGCACTAGTTGCATATGTAACTAGGGTTTCTGACTTTGCAGTTGCAACAAACCCTAACCTAGATCTTTGGGCACTTTAAATGAAACGTTTGGCATAATTTTTGGGTATTCTAGTGTGCCCTAGCCTAGCGCACCCTCTGGTGCCCTCAACCAACAAAAACATCAAGTTTGAGTTCTTGGTCAAAGTTAAAATGAAATGTTGACTTTTGGTCAAAATTGATCTTATGGTCAAAGTTAAAATTTTAGGGCTTCTAGCTTGTTCTAATCATTGAACCTTTTTTATTCAGTTTCTAACCTCTTCTTGTCAAGATGGTGTCTAGTTTCATATTAGAATACAAGTTGAATGATGCGACAAATTTCAAAGGTATGCACTTGTATATGCTTTTCAAGTTATATCATCCAACAAAGCGTGAGTGTGTTTGCAGGGGATATACAAGATACCTTGCCCAAGCATTGATCTTAGATTCAGTACATTCAGAGGAACAAACGCACCTCTCCTAGTAGTTGAGGCTCCAGGTTCCAGGTTTGATTGATCAAATTGTTAAGTTTCAATTTGCACATATCAAGTTTGATAGTTGCTACAGTACAAGTAAACACTATAGTTGTGACAACAATATTTGAAAGGTTCTATTACTACTAGGTATATTTGGTTGCATGTAAGTACTATTGATATTGATGCTTATTGCACTTGTTTGCAAAATGAACTAACATCTCCTTTAGGAGATATTTCTTGTTTTTTCTTCGGGGCAGGTCACCTTGGTAATTCTATGATGACTACCATCCTTGTTATCATAGATATGTTCTTATGAAAATTCTATTGGAAAGTCTTGTTCTCTTGTTTTTCTTGTTCCAGGTAGGTCACATGCGATAGCTCTGAGAAGGAGCTACAGTGACAGTTGCAAACATGGAGCAGATGACTCCATCAAGTGGTGAGGCAAGTGATCTCACCAAGTACTAATTCTAAAGGAATCGTGTAAAGAAAAAGGAGTTTTCTGACATTGTTCACTCAGATACAAAGGATGAAGTACTTATCAAATCCAATAATTCAAAGCTGAAATGGAAAACCTGGCAGACAAGAAAATCAAGACACTAATATCTGATAATGGAGGAGAATACACCTCCAAGGAGCTCATTTCCTTTTGTATAGAAGTCGGGATTAGGAAGAAGATAATTGTCCCACATAATCCTCAACAGAATGGTGTGACATAAAGAAAGAATCGATCCATTGAAGAATTTGTTATGACAATGATGAATGACCAGAATCTATCCATGTTTCTATGGGGAGAAGAAACTATGGCGGTCGTATACGTTTAGAATAGAAGTCCTCATCGTATATTGAAGAACATGACTCCAGAAGAAGCTTTCTCCGAAAATAAGACAAGTGTTGAATACTTGAGGATCTTTGGTTGTCCTTTCTATATTCATGTTCCCAAGGACAAAATAAAGGAGTTGTAACCTTAAAGAAATAAGGGCATATTTGTTGGATATAGTGAGTCATCAAAAGCTCACATAATCTATGTTCCAGGTCAACAGAAGGTGAGATGTGACTTTTGATGAAAATATTTCCTTCGGGAAATCTATAGAAGATTCCATGGATTCCAATGATGAAGAAGAGCATGAAGGTCATAAGGAAGAAACTACATGTTCTCCAAAACATCCCAATGAAGAACCAATTATTGTACTTGAGACCAGAAAACGACCATCATGGCTTGAATCCACCCTACAAGAAGCAAAAAGACATAAAGCTCCCAATGGCACCTTCACGGAAAGAAAAAGGCCCAAAATATTCTCTAGTTATGTGAAACTCAAGAAAATTCTTGTCAATGAAGAACCTTCTACCTTTGAAGAAGGAATCAAGAAGAAAGAATGGAAGGAAACTATGATGAAAGAATATCAACCCATCATGAAAAATGATGTAAGGGAAATTGTGCCTAGAGCTAAAGGAAATTTTGTAGTCACTTCAAAATGGGTTTACAAGATAAAGCATCCAATATATGGGAGTATCGATAAATACAAGCAAAGATTCGTGGCTAGAGGGTTCTCCCAACATGAGGGAGAAGACTATGATGGGACGTTTGCTCCAGTTTCCAGATACACCTCTATTAGAGCCATCATATCTCTTGTAACATCCATGGGTTATAGTTTACATCAAATGGATGTAAAGACCGCTTTTCTCAATGGAGTAATTGAGGAAAAAGTATACATAGAGCAACCTCAAGGTTTTGAGGTACACCCGAGAGAAACCCATGTATGCAGATTAAAGAAGGCCTTGTTTGGACTCAAGCAAGCTCCAAGAACTTGGTATGCACGAATTGACAGTTACTTGACGAAACTTGGATTTTCCAAGAGCTATGTTGATCCAAACCTTTATTACAAGGTTGTGAATGATGCACATGTTATATTGATACTATATGTTGATGATTTGTTTTTGATAGGTGCAGAGCCTCTCATTATTCAATGTAAGTGGGAGTTAGCCTCTGAATTCAATGTGAAGGATCTTGGACTCATGCATTATTATTTGGGACTAGAAGTATGGTAGAAGCGTGGTGAAATATTCCTAGGGAAAGGGAAGTATGTTGTAAAGATCCTTCAGAAGTTTGGAATGATGGATTGCAAATCCATGGCAACTCCCATGGTGACAAATCTGAAGAAGCTGAGAGACTCTAACTCTGATCTAGTGGACTCGTCCTTGTGTCGACATTTGATTGGTTCATTGATGTATTTGGTTAATACCCGACCAAACATTTGGTTTGTTGTGAACACGTTCAAATAGTCCAAGGTGGAACCTAGACATGAGCATTGGATAGCTGCAAAGCACATTTTGAGATATCTTTGTGGGACACTAAATTATGGTTTGAGATACGCTTCAAACAATGACGTAGAACTGCATGGATTTACTGATTCAAATTGGGCAGGGAGGGCAAATGACAGAAATAGTACTTATAGTATATGTTTCAATTTGGGCTTTGCTATGATATCATGGGATAGCATGAAACAAAATTATGTTGCACTCAACACTGCAGAAGCAGAGTATATTGCAACTTGTGATGCTTGTATGGAAGCAGTATGGCTCAGTACGCTGATTTCTGGACTATTTAATCAGGTGTTGGATTTGACTGTGATATATTGTGGTACTCAGAGATGTGTGAAGCTTTCAGAGAACCTTGTGTTCCATCACATGTCGAAGCACATTGATATCAAGTACTATTTTATCTGTGATAAAGTCCATAAGGGAGAAGTGATTCTCCAGTACATCTCAACCAATGAAAAGACAATTGATATTTCGACAAAGCCTACTCCAAGATAAAGTTTACATACTTGAGGGACAAGCTGGGACTTGTGGAGATACCCCCCTTGGTTGAGAGAGAGGAGATGACTTCCTTGGTTGGGAGGGAGTGCTAATATATGGCATCATGGATAGTCAATGTGCTGGTGGACAAACATTCTCCAGGTGGAGAATGGGTTAGGAAGAACATATCATTGATCGACTAACATTCTCCCTATGGAGAATGGTCCAGGTTGACAAATTGTTGATGTACCATGGACAACTATTCTCATGGGGCATTTCCCGGATAGGTAGAATGGTCTAGGAAAACTATTCTCCTAGGGATTTTCCCAAATAGGTAGAATGGTTTGTCTCCCTGAGTTCACAGTAGTGACCATAGTGGGGAGATTGGTACAGGACAAACATTTTCCCCGAGTTCATAGTAGTGGCCAGAGGGGGGGAAATGGTCTGGGACAGTCATTCTTCATGATTTCATAGTAGTGAACAAAGTGGGAAGAATGGTCCTTGTAGCCCATGGCATGGCTTTTAGCATATGGGAGGACTAACATTCTTCTGGGACATATGTTCAGATTAGAAGAATGGTCCTTGTAGACCATGGCGTGGATTTCAACATCTGTTGGGACAATCATTCTTCTTGTGTCACGGGAAGTGACCAGGATAGGAAGAATGGTCCCTATATTTTTTATGTTATGGTAGCTATGGGAGGTATTTTTTAAAATAATTTATGTGCTCATTTTACCATAGACAATATCACAATATTGTCACCCAACCATAGGCACACATCCACCCCCGAGCACCTTTAACCTTTAACAAAATTATTCTGGAAAGATAGACTAGAACCAACAGATAAACCCTAGTTGTTAACTGCAGCAACAAATCAGGACAAGTAGAGCTTTCCTTCTCCAAGGGTAGAGCAAAAGAGAGAGTCTCCATATCCACAGAACAAGTACCATACACAAATGCAACAATTGCAATTGCACTACTCTCTCAAACTTGCACCATACTTAGCTAGTACATCACCAAGAGTATCACCAAGAATATCACTTGATAGTGCTAGAGAGAGACCAAGACGAAGAGATGACCATATGACCTTATTCCTCCTTGCAGTTGCAACTCTATGTCTCCATAAGACCTGCGCTCTGACTGGGTGTAAAAATGAGCTAAAACGTCCTCTATTTATATTAATCTTTTCAATGACTTTTCTTTCTGGGCCGACCTGACTTTCTGGTAATTATATTTTATGTTTATCTTTTTCCTGTGGAGCCGACCTGTCTTTTTGGAAGATAATATTCTAATATTATTTATTCTTCTAGGACAACTTGTCTTATAGGGTTTTCACACATATTTTTAGGGTTTCCCTTGCTTCCAGAATATTCCATTCTAGTTAAAGGTTACACGTGGAGGTTCATACCTCCCGCAACTACCTTAACATCAACACTCCCTCCTTTCTAAGGAGGTATTGATGGTAATGGTCTTGAGCACACACATACCATTTTTTCAGTAGCATCATCATAGCCACACATGCTATGTCATGATCACGTAGATAAACTCACGAGCATCATCATCACTATCAGTATCGTCTGATAACATCCTGGCATCAACATACATCATCGTTTACATCATCTCTCGAGGTCATACTCCATCTGAGTAATTGAGCATGATGTTGAATAAGTCATGTGTTGAACTCAACGCACTCAACAGAGTGTCTCGCATGAGTCACCCACTCAACATAGTGATATAGGGACCATACATCCTAGAACAATAGTTGTCCCAACAGATGCTGAAAGCCACGCCATGGGCTACAGAGACCATTCCTATAGGAATGTCAATCTCAGACTATTTTCTAATCGAGTCATATTTACCATAGAGATCAATCTATACCCATATGCATTAGAAAATATTGGTCTCGTATCAACCACCCTAATCGATACATCATGTCCTTAGGGGGACGACTATTGAACGTGATCGGGCCAATAACTGTGCCTCAAAAGAATATCGTTCCTGAACCATTTTCCTAATAGGGCCACAAACTGTGCTTTAGGAAAATACCAGTCCATGATACGTCAACAATCTATCAACCTGGAAGATTCTCCACAGGGAGAATGTTTGTCCACCAACAATCTGTTATGTCTAGGCCATTCTCCTCTTGGAGAATGTTTGTCCACTATCACAATGAATATCCATCTAGCTGGAAATCATCTCCAACACTAGTGGTAGTCTCCATGGAAATCAGATAGTAGCATACAACTGCTACAATGCCATCCAATAGAACAAAATTGTGTCTATCCATAGTAGTACACAACTACTGCCTAGTGGTACA
>SNQJ01S0002539.1:297846-312383 GCA_010110895.2 Picea sitchensis | reverse complement strand
TTAAGATCTTTGCTTGATAAATTTAATCCAAAAGTCTCTGCAATAGAAGAACTAAATGATCTTAAAACTCTGTCCATTGATAAACTCCTAGGAACTTTAATTGCATATGAAGTGAGAATCAACAAAGATAAATCCATTACTAGAGAATCATCTTTTAAAGCAGACAAGGATACTGATTCAGAGTTAGATGATATTGAGGCAAAATTTGTGAGAAGGTTAAAGAAAGGATCGAGAAAATATCAAGGAAAGCTTCCCCTCAAATGTTTTATTGTTGTTGAATGTTCTATTTCTTACTTCCCTGCATTATAATGATTGTCATTGAGTGCNTTGCGAATGCCATGACGGGTCTTGGTGAGAAGATTGAAGAATCAATTTTAGTTCAGAAGATTTTAAGATCTTTGCTTGATAAATTTAATCCAAAAGTCTTTGCAATAGAAGAACTAAATGATCTTAAAACTCTGTCCATTGATAAACTCCTAGGAACTTTAATTGCATATGAAGTGAGAATCAACAAAGATAAATCCATTACTAGAGAATCATCTTTTAAAGCAGACAAGGATACTAATTCAGACTTAGATGATATTGAGGCAAAATTTGTGAGAAGGTTAAAGAAAGGATCGAGAAAATATCAAGGAAAGCTTCCCCTCAAATGTTTTATTGTTGTTGAATGTTCTATTTCTTACTTCCCTGCATTATAATGATTGTCATTGAGTGCTCTGTAAAGAGTTTAAAATAAGCATAATTGTTTAAGAACGGTAACAACTGATTCACCCCCCCCTCCCTCTCAGTTGTCCAACAGGGAAGCCTGGTCTTTGATCAGGTAGATCTTGGTGTAATACCAAGATGTGTTTATGCGTGATCCTCTTCCTCTCTCCTAGGATGGTCCATGTGACCTAGGAGTGCTTATGAAGATGGACATGACCACATTGTTGATGTACCCTCTTATGCAATGATGATAAAGTTTATAGGTCATTATGAGACTCATGTGGACCTGTTTTTCCATTATGGACCCTCCCCTTGACTTTATCCTCACAGGTACCCCCTTGTTGTTTTGCTTTCCCTCTTGTCTTTTATGATTGGGGTTTTACTTAATGAGATTGGGTTTTTAATTTATGTGATTGGGGTTTTATATGTAATTAGGGTTTTATTAATATTAATTGAAATATTAATTAATATTTATATTAATTAAATGTCAATATTTAATTATAATCCTAATTAACCTAACCCCTCTCCCTAACTATAAATAAGACCCTACCCTATTTATTTTACATACACTCACTCTCCTCTCTCTCCTTGTTGCAACTACCTCAGTGACTATTCTCCATTGTTGGTGTGGCCTCTCTTTTGGTTATCAATTTCATATCTAGTTCGCCGGAAGCTTCTTCATTGGGTCTACTGATGTGTGATTGTTGGATCTATCTTCCCTTGAGTTGTAAGGTGCCTCCCAAGAGCTGGAAGACCTATTTCTAGAGCTATGAGACCTGTTTCATTGACTACCAAACTTGTCCTCTTGCACAAAGGTGTCCCCTTAAGTTGTTGGACCTGTTCTTGTGGGTTTCAGATCTCCCTTTAGGGCCATGGACCCGAGTACAGGCACTACAGGCTCCTTCTAGGCTCTCTCCTTTGATGTGTGGGCTCTCTTCTGGCTTCCGCATGGAGTGTTGAGATCCATGTGGGGGGTTATCAACTTCCTGTCCAGTTTTCTGAGTTGAGGGTTTTTCCTTTTCTTATGGAGGGTTTGATAACCTGTTGTCCAGTTCTTTCCTGTGTTATATCACTGTTTTGTGGAGGGTTATTCCTGTTGTGGTATTACCGTTATCTACTTGGAAGTCTGGGGGTTTATTGTTGTTTCTTTTGAGGGTCTCTATCATTGGAAGAATTGTCCCACAATACACATTGATAGAAATCTAACCCTAAAGGTTTGATCCATGAACCTAAACTAAATTTTGAGCATATTTACAGAGACATACATCCACACATATGATAGGTACATCTATCATTGAATCGGGAGGTAAGCTAAAAGTTTATTTTTTATACTCAGCAATTTTGTTTGTTTCAGATTTGTTTATATCTCTTCTTATTTATGTTGATCTAAGTGAACATAAAATTTTTAAAACATTTTGGTTTTCAATTTTACCTAATTCTAACATGGTATCAAAGCTTAGGGTGTGAAAACAACTCAAGAATTGCATACTTGAGCCTGCGTAGATCCATTCCTTAGGGTTTGTTTTGCAGATCAACAATATATCATCTTCATAATATGATCCAGAACTCAGCATGGCCTCTTCTTCAGTAAAATATGACGATAGACTTGAAAGGGCCTCCAACTTCAATGCTTGGAAGTGTAGGATACTCAACATCCTAGAAGAGAGTGACTTGGATGAGTTGGTTACTAGGGTAATAGAATAACCCACTTCAAATACTGGCAGGGAAACATACAAGAAGATACAATCCAAAGATAAAAGAGTCATTTTTTACTGAGTTAAGGACAACATGATGCCCATCATTGGTCATCTAAGGACTGACAAATATTGCTTTGATGCCCTAGCAAATCTCTATGAAAAGAAGGCTCCAACTTAGAAGAGAATATTGAAGAAACAATTACGTACATTAGAGATGGGAAAAAATGAAACCATTGTTGCCTTCTTCTCCAAGATTTCTCAAACGAGAGATCATCTTACAAGAATAGGATTTGTTGTGAATGATGATGACCTTGTGAAAACTGCAGTTGATGGACTCCTTGAGTCATATGGAACTTTTCCTGCTTCAATCAATGGAAGAGAAGATCAACCTAACTTCAAGAGATTATGGCATGATTGCTTAGAAGAAGAAGGAAGCCTCAAAAGAAAAAATGAACATTCAATTGTAAGAGATCATGCCCTTTCAGCTAAAGCCAAGATATGGAAGAAGTTTACTCAACCTAAAGGCAAAGGTAAGAAACCTCAAGGTAATTTATCTCGTCTTAATCCTCATTTATCTAAAGTAAGATGTTTTAACTGCAATAAGCTAGGAACCCTCCCTCTCAGCAAAGAAGAAAAGGTAAGTTCCATGCCTCAGTTTCCACTGAAGAAGCAGAGTCTCAACATGAACCTCAAAGAAGAAGAACCGGGGAAGCCACCAAAGAGCAAGAACAACACCAAGAATATTATCTCATCTCATCTCTTTCTGGCACTATAACCAAGTCAGAGGATGTTTGGTTAATGGACAACGATGCCTCCAAGAACATGAAAAGATTCAAACAAAATATTGCAAATTATTGGGATAAGAAGTTCAATGTAAAGGTAGAACTGGGTGATGATGGTACCTATGACATAAAATGGTTTGGATCTGTTACATTCCAGCTTCAATCAGGTAATGTATTTCATATTGATGAAATTCTTTATGTTCCTGGTTTAAAGAAAAATATAATCTCAATTGCAGTGTTATAAATAAAAGGATACTCAATAGCCTTGACCAAAGGGAAGGCTTTCATGTGGCCCTAAAATGGAGATTTGAGCTCTGCCATGACTATTGGAACTAGTGAGAGTGGACTTTACAAAATCACAGGTCAAGTTGTTCAAGCACTAGCCCACGAGATGATAAACCCCTGCGAGTTCTGGCACAAAAGACTTGGACATCTCAACTACAACAGACTTCCAGGTTTGCAAAAGATGGTAACATGTATGCCAATGTTTTCATTTGAGCATGATAGTGTTTGTAGAGGTTGTGCTCTCGATAAGAATATAAAGAAATATTATCCTCACAACAATAGAAAATCTAATGGCATTTTAGATATAATTCATTATGATCTTTGTGGACCTATGATTGCTCCATCTATGAATGGTTGTCTTTACTATATCATTTTTATTGATGATTGTTCTCGTAAAAATTGGATTTATTTTTTAAAGACTAAAGATGAATCTTTCAACGATTTCAAGATTTCAAGAATCTTGTTGAAAATCGGACATGTAGACCCATCTGGGTTTTAAGAATAGAAAATGGTAAATAATTTGACTCCTACAAGTATGATGAACTCTGTCAGGATTCTGGGTTTAGGAGGGAGCTGACTGTGCCTTATAATCCCCAACAGAATGGGGTTGCAGAAAGAAATAATAGAACAATATGTGCAGCAACCAGAGCCATGATGTATGATCAGAATTTATCGTTATTTCTTTGGGCCGAAGCATAACGCTTTCATCCAGTGCTTTCCAAAATAGTTTCCTGTCCATGCAGGGACCATAAATATCCAATAGTGCTAACTCCCGATTTTGGACTAAACTCTTTCTTGTTAATAAGATACCACCCACTGTGAGTTATGAATCAAATGCAAAAAGTAAAGGGTCCCAAGCATCTAAGAGAACTCCAGAGGTACCTACAGAGCTGACAAAACTCAAAACCCAAGACAAATGGAAAACATGGATAAAATCTCTTGCTCTCTGCTCATTTACCAAGGTCTCTTGAAGGAGAATGATATCAGGATGGATGTGTTCCAAAAGATGACGAAACAAGGAAACTTTGAGGGTGCCTCCTATCCCTCTAAGATTTAGGGTTAAAACTAACATTACTTATCCCTCGCCAGGGCTTTCAATGCTCTAAGAGGCCTAGTGTCAGTGTTGGATGGTACAGTCTCAACTGGAAGTATAGAGGTATGTGCCAACTTCTTTCTGCTTCTTCGGGTTTTAAGGGGGGGGAATTTCTATACCTAGTCCCCTTGACCAGGGATAGTATTTTCCAGTCCTAGACGGGGAGAGTTTTGAAGAGGAAGCCTCCATCTGTGATTAAGGAATAATGGCGGCCTTTCCTCTGAAAGTAGGGAGATTAATAGCATCATTGTTATCCTTTAATAAGGGTATCAAGGAATCGAGAGCACTATTGATTGAAGAGTTACCCTCCTCTGGTTCTCTGAATCCAGGTTCCACCACTGAGTTGATCATGAGAGTTGAGGGAAGGGGATGGATAGCAATCTGTTCCGGAGAGCTAAAACCCAAAGGGGAAGGGAAGGAATCCGACCCTACAGGAAGGCTAGCTGAAAATAAGGGTGGAACAGAGGAGGGGAAATTAAAAACCGGAGGTGGTGATAAGATCCCTGTAGAGGTGTCTAGGACTGCCTCTGTTGGAGCTCTAAAATCGGCATTCGCGTCTGGAGCACTCAAAACAACCAGCGTGGAGGATAACGGCCACCCTGAACATTCGATGGAATTCCTTTCAAACAGAGATAATGAAAAATATAAGGAAGGGAAAAATAATTTCAACTTACTCAAAAAGGTGGTCGAACCGGTCAAAGGAGACCCCTATCCAGTTTCACAAATTATAGTTGCATCCCCCAATGAGTTTGCTTCTTTCATATACTTCGATGGGTCTTCTTGAAGTAGCGAGCCTTCAGAATTTTCTTCTGTAGACATTCCATTGCAGTCATGACATAGGTGACTAGTACGATATACCTTGATAGTCTAACCTCTGTTTAATGTGACGACATTGCCAGTCAATATCTAGGATCTACGGGAGTCCATCGTGAATGTCGATCTCCACTAGGATTCGCCCAACTTTTCTTGTTGGGTTTGTCAAAGATGTCTCATCCAGTGTGATAAAATGACCTAGAGAATCATCTATAGCCTTCAATGCGTCCTTGTTCCAAAGTTGAATCAGGAGGTCCGGGAGAAAAACCCACAAGTGCCTTTGTTGAAAATATTATGTCTGAGGATCGAAGGCCACTTTCCAAGGCTTCAGCATTAAACAACTGCCTCCAAGGACCCATAAACTATTCAATAATAAAGAGGCATATTCTGGTGACTTGCATAGGAATCCCAACCAGCCCTTAGTAAGAAAGAAGATCTCCGGGACATAACCAAGTATCGGTTTCCATCTAGTCACCATCCATTCTCCCAACAAGACCACAAAGGGCCAACCTACAAGTCTCTTCAAGAGCCACATCCGCCCCTAGCACCATCCTCCAAACTCTCTTATTTGCCTTCCACGCCTTCTTACGAACACCGATATGTTGTGTAAATCTTAGAGTAAACATTTGTCTGCCTACAAAGGTTCCTTTATCATCCAAAATAGGGAGTCATGAACCCTCTGAGCCGCTCTTAAAAGAAACATAAGGAGGACCTACAGAAGAACTTGCCAAGTCGGTTTTAGCTGGGATAGATGGTGTTAACTTCAGGGAAACTGGAGAAGCAATAAATGGTTGATTGATGAGGCCAATAGAGTTAGGAGGCAGCGAGTGGTGAGGGTTTGTGCTTGAACTTAACGTCGAGGCACACAAATCATTGAAAAGACCTCTCCTGAGCCATACAACCTCATCTTCAGGATTCATGAGTTCCATGACGTCTTCTAAAATGTTGGTATTTGAAACTGAGGTCATCTAGTCAGCACCTATTTGGATAAAAGGGAATAGAAACCTCTGTGATTCGGTAATGGGAAAGTACCAGTTTCCAAAAAGACAAAGGAGAACCGGGCCCAGGGTCAGTGGGAATAGTAAACAAAAAAAATTGACAGAGAAACCAAAACTCGGTAGAGAAGGAGGGGTAGGTGAAGAGAAAGGTCCTCAGAAAGATCAACCTATCATTTAGAAACAAAAAACACAGACCTAGAAAAAAGGAAATTCTCTTCGTAAATAAAGGTCTACTACAGGTCCCCACAATCCTAGAAATCGAAATATGCCATTATAGCACCAATGAAGCTCCATCTCCAGCGGTAACCATACCTGGAATCCCACCAGTGACTTCATAAATATAAAGAATCCAAATTTTGTTCTCTCATGCATAACAATAGTTTGAAATATTACCATGACCTCTAACAGAGTCATATTAATTTCCATGGCAGTTTCATCCGAACTATACAACTATATTGATTGACTATTAATCGAATAGCTATCAATATATATATTTCGTGGTTGGCTTAGCCGTAACTTTAAAAATAGATTATTATTATTATTATTATATATATATATAAATTATATAACTACACTTATTATTAAACAAACATTATCAAAAAAATAAAAATAAAAATAACAATAACATATAACATATATAATAACATATAACATATATAGTAATTTAAAAAAAAAAACTAGTATTTTGAATTTTTTATTATTATTTTAACTAATGTCATATTCCAGTGGAGATAATTATTCATTTCTTCTCTTTTGACCAATCAATCACACAAAATGTAATATACACATATATTGAATGTACCATTACCTTATACACCTATTAATAAAAATAAAAATAAATTGATGTTCTGAATTATTTTTTAACTAATGACATGTCCAAGTAGAGATAATTATTCATATCTTTCCTTTTGAGCAATCACAAATCAATCACACTATATATATATACCGATTAATAAAAATAAAATAATTTTTTTTTTAACTAATGTCATGTCTAAGTATAGATAATTATTCATATCTTTCCTCTTGAACAATTTAAAAAATATAAAAAAATAATAATCATTTTTAATTTAAAAAAAAAATATTTTATTAAAAATAATAAAAACTTTATCAAACATGGGAAAAAAAAAATTGTATAACATCTTATTCATTTGTTTTTTTATTTTTAATATATGGCAATGTAGTGTATTGAGAATTCAAGTTAATTTATTGAGGAATCAAAATTGAACTCTTTTAACGATTTAAGAAGTTCAAACTTTTTAAAGTAAATTTAATTTGTTTTTATATTTTTATGGATTTAAAAAAAAAAAAATTTAAATTTATTTTTCATTTATGAAAATTAAATATTRTAAAAGTTAAAAAGAATAGTAATTTTTTTGAAAAATAGTTAATATTATTTGATTATATAGATAGATGTATATTTCCATCATCTATTGGGGACAATACTCTCAAAGTTTAGTGAGTGGAATGATTTCCATTAACCGGATTAGAGAAAAAAACAATTCACCTGTGAAATTCCTTTAGAGATGGGGAGAATGCAAGGATTAGAGATTGCAGTGGAACAACCTTTTAAATTGCATGCCAACATAGTTCTTTAGGCTTACTAAATTGTCATTCTTAGATTTATTTTACAATATGCTCTCTAGAAACTTGCCTTCTCTTCCTCGCCTTCAAAATTTCATTTCTCTTAATATATCTTACAACAATTATTCTAGGTCCTTGCTAGAGACAACTATATTCAAAGGGTTCCATATAAGTGAATTGTCTTGTAATGCAGTGTCAAAGTGTCAAAGCACCTTTGATTAGGGAGTCTTGTGAAGTTAAGTTGGTTATGATCCTTCTATTCAATGTGGTAACAATGATGATGTTTGTGGGTCTCTAATTGGTGGCAAGAGGTCATTGAATGAGCAACCCAAATTTAGAGGATTCAAAGACCAACTGGTCATGGAAGATGACTTAATTTCAATACCTTAATTTCTCATTGAATATGTCGTCGATAGTAACATAACCAAGATTGTTAAGGCACGGTCTACAATGAAAAGATAGGCAATGGTGACGTGATTATGATGAAGAAGCTATGGATATGTAAGGAATTAGAATGTGAGAAAGTATGGGACTCCTCAATGGGAGTGAACACACTAGACACTGCCCTAAAAACATCATTCATCTTCTCGGTTGTTTCATGGATGCACTATCAAAGCTTCTAATGTACAATTACATACCCAACAAAAGCTTGGGCATGCCCTTGCATGAGAAGAGTATGTTGGTCTGGGAAGTCAAATATAACATAGAGATAGGAGATGCATAGGAGTTAGTGTATCTACACCATGACTATCAACCACCCATACTTCATCAAAACATTAAGGCCAATAACATATTGTTGGGAAATTAGTGTGAGCATTATCTTGTCAATTTTGGCCTCAACAAGCTCATCAATTCCACTMATTTCAACGGGTCTTTGACAATCRTAGCTAGTTATTATGGTTATATAGCTTCCATCGTAGCAATTTCATGATCRTGTATGAAATCAACATCCAACATCCTGGTTCRGATATTGTTACTAAAACCRTTGTAGCTCTTGCAATGTCCTACSTTATATTTTGCAAATTGGACCCTTCATATTCAAAACAAATTATTCAAACTTGCATGATGGTAAACACTAMAWWTTTTACTCTTATCAACTTATACACTTAYAMTGTAAGCATTCTATGCAACTTCATTGACTTGGTCTCATGCCAATAAGCCTCGATCAAATTTGGAGTATCTATGTTCGCTTTCTCATACTCTAGATATCAAGGAAAATTTATATATTTATATTTTAATTATTTTGCAAAAAATTGACAAAACTATTATGGGCATTCCTTTACCAAACCCTCTAAATTGAGCCTTCCAATTTGTTTTTCATTTTGTGTGCATTGACTAAGAAAAGGGATTAAATGAATATATGTTATATATGATGGCATGGTAGAATAGTGTGTTTGTTCATTAATTGTTATCTTCATTAATTTTTAATTACATACACACACACGTACATTTCATTTACTCCATTTAAGTATAATCACTTTTATTTATTTATTACTCAAGAGTTGGATGATTATATATCTTTCAAATTGAAATTAAAACCAACCTTCAAATTTGGTTGGTTTTAATTTCAATTCAAAAGATATATATTCATACAACTCTTTGTTGAATCCATCCCTTTCACTTATGTCACCCACTGAAGATCACTTGTATTATGCATTTAATGGGTTCAAACAACCATAAAACTCATATAGGTTGTAGTTATCCATGTCAATAGAACAACTACATGAGACATGGATCAAACCATTTTGAATGCTAGGATGCCTTCGAGAATCGATCACAACCATCTTGAGCAGGGTATTTTTTAAAGATTCAAATATTATACCTATGTATATTATTCTAGGTGACTATTTGGGTTTGAAAAAATCCTACATGTAGATATGTAGGAGAATATGCAAGTTGTGTGATATAACATATTGGTTTACAACATTCAAATTGAAGAGGAGCAACAACACTGACAAAGTCCAACACGTGAACTTGTTTGTGTTGGAACCATTGGTTTTTGGTGTAACCTCACCCTGTCGGAATGTGTAGTCAACCATGAAGATGCAACTGACCTTTACATGAACCAACTGAAGAATGGAACTAAATAGCCACCAATTGAGCACATGAAATTGAATATGTCCACTTGATTAATTTAGATTCACATTTTATGGACAGTGTGTTGAGAATTTTGTTACATTGGTAAGCAAAACCCACTTGATTTAGCTAGGCTGTAGGCTAAACAATAGACAATGGTTAGTAGTGGGAGAAGGAAAAGAGTATTATAATGGCAAGTAAGTAACAAAGTTGATCCAGGTGGACATCAATGGTCGCCCACCCATTCCACTAGCTCAAAATACAGTTTCCATCTTGGCAACTTTTCTACAGTTTTATAGGTCCCAAACTTCTGGAATCGTTTTGACCTAAACAACGTTTTTTTGACGTGGAAGCCCCAATAATTGTTGGTGGATTGTATCGGGCTATTTGGAATGTGTACTACTCGAACATACCTTTCTGACGAGGTACTGATCACCCCAAATGAAGATCGTATGCAAAAGTTACGCCCTCGTGAAGTTGACGTATCAACTAAACCCATCGAGGCCCACCAACCTTTTCACATTTCATATTATGGGGTTAGGGTTTTCTCATTTATTATTTATGTTAAAAATATGTTTGGAGCTTCATTGTAATCATCTTCTTGTGAATGAGCGTAGCCGTCACATCTCTTCTCAGAGATAAGCTACCACCATTCTAGTGAGTTCATTTCACTCTATACTTTCTTTTACAGTCTTGACATATTTCATTCTTTAATATAAAATGAGTATTATTTTATCTATGTGTTTATATCCTATTTATTTGTTTCATTTCGTTCCCTCATAAATCCGGATCAAAAGTAGCATGCATGCAACTAGATTACAAATTTAACCACAATAATGTCATACAAACACAAAAATTGGAGGGAAACAACAATACTCATATATTAGTCCAATGGAAAAGCATAAAAATGTGTAACATTGCATGATAAGAATTATTTGAACCAAGTGGAATCTAACACTCTTCTTGGTATGGGTCATTTTCCTTCTTGAAAGCTCTATCTAACTACAGTGATTGMAGAAATATTGGCTCCTTGAAGAAAGAACACAAGCAAGCATGAGGGAAATGAATGGTAAAGATCAGAGAGTGAGATGATTGATATCCAAGCTCATTCCTTCAACATAAACTTGCAATTCTTCTTCTTCTTAAATGTTCCCCCATGGCTTTCATTTATAAGCAAATTTCGAGCTCTAGTGAAGAACTAGTTCCAATATGAATGTTCCTCATTCAAATGGGATCTCCAATGCATGATAAAAACCCTTGGGAGGCCAAAGTACTTAGCATTGATGAGATGAGAGCTTGAATTCACCTTGTACACCGACTTAGAGCCACTTGAGTAAAGACTATTAGCCATTAATGTGCCAAATAAGTCACTCTCATGTGCTTTTGCATACTTTCACAGGCATCAAAGGATATCTCATGCAAGTATTGCGGGTGAGAGCAAAGGATGACCATGCAAGTGAATAAAAAATCAACTTCTAAAGTTGGTTTCATTCATCAAGGTGTGTCAAATAGACACGAGGTAGTTTTTTTATGATACATTATTGCCAGATGGTGATGCTTTAGTGAATGCTCACTGAAATGTCACTTGTGAGTGAACTTGAGACAATAACACACAATTATGGGGTGTGTGGTCCCATACATCGAGGGTTTAGTCACCTACCCAAAGTTATAGATAGATGATCTCTTCGATTGATCTATCACACAAATGAACACATCGTATATGGTGATCATCATCTAGTCATGGAGCTTTTCTCATTGTGCTTAAGTGCTAATGATGTCTATTGACACCACCATTGCTCATGGAATCTTTGTTTTCATTTATGTTGTTATTATACTTGTTCCAACACAAAATCAGAGTTGTTTGGATCTCAATTAGGTTTTTGCAGAATGTGAATGAATTCCATTAAGGCTAGTGGTATTGATGAGTTTTAGTATTCTTGTAATAAGTTGAGTTTGTTTGTGGGTTTGGTAATATGGTGAATTGTTGAGTTCTACCATCATGTGCCTTATCTCCTTTGACATGATCTGGTAATTTCTTGGGTGTTATCTTACCAAAATCAATGCATTGTTGGATGACTGATTGGTTATATGGTGCTCTAGATCCACCTCTAGTTGTGTTTGTTGCATCTCTTGTTTTAGTACCATGGAGTTTTTTGAAGCAGTCAATTGAACTCTAGGTGAATTTACTGGGTTATGCATGGACGTTTTATCCACTCAATTGAATCCATTTGTTGAATAGACTATATATTTTGTTGTGCATAATAATTGAAGACAAATTCATTTGTATGCACTAACTATCAATAGTCACATTGATCGTTTGACCATGGGTGAGACATATTTTGTGTTGGAAACCAACTTGAGCATTGTCTCTTTAGAGATTGCATGTATCAACTAAGTAGTGGACTATAGAAGACTAGTTCTCTGAATGGGAAATGGAAGCATTGATTCCCTAAACTTGGTAAGATCTGCAATGATCTTTGTATAGTGGTTGGTTTGCCTCACCGCATGGTGAATATTGAAGGAGGCTTGTAGATCCAGTGTTGACAGTTTTATAAGTCTTTGGAGGACCTACACTATGCAATTAATCGATTGAAGTTGAGTTTGGTCGATGACGGACTTGACTAAGGGTCAACAAGTGTTCTTTTTACCCACTACATAGTGTTGATCGATTTTCCTTGCTCATCGACTAAAACATTGATTGGTCTAGTTGATCGATCGACTCACCCTTGATTATTGCATAGTGTCGCTTGGATTGATTTGGCCATTAGATTGTTGATTAAAATTGTGGCGTGAAGAGATGATTGCATTAGTGGATCGAATAGAGCACAACAATATTATCAATTAACATATAATCGATTATCCTTACAATATTGTATATCGTTCACGAATGTAGCAATGGATTGACTGGAGATTGATCAATGTGAATTCAACTTGCCATAGTTGATTGATGGTGAAAGAAATTTGTGAGAAGAAAGTTATTTCCTTGCAAGAGTATCGTGCTCGACTTCACGAATATGCTAATGCCATGCCCACTATTGTTGCCCTATTGTAGATAAAGAATGGAAGATTCAAGGACTATTTAGAGTTAACCTATACCTAATTGGAGGATGAGGCTACCTTCTTACAAATTGCTATCTTGCAGAGATATGATGAAAAATCTAGAAATATTGATGTCTTGGAAAGTATGTTGAAATATGCCTTTGAAAACCCCGTGGATGAATTTGGGGATAAAATATATCTACTAGATTATTTGGAGGAAATTAAAAACTTCTCCCGTATAAGTATGAATGGTTGAAGGAGAACATTAATAAGCTAGATATAGTCAATACCCAGCTAAAGAATGAAGTTGCATGCTTGAAAGCCTCTATTTATGAGATTTGTGAGAAAGATGCTCCCATTTAGGTAGATAACGTCTGATTATTTGATGAATACCAAGATTTTAGGAAAGACTATGATCTGTAACTACTACAAATAACTAAGAAAGATGAGTCTAATAAGGTACTATAGGATTGCAAACATGGTCTTGAACTAGAAGTCAGTGGATTGCAAACTATTATGAAGAAGTATGATGATGTTGAGATTACAAACTCTACAATTACTTATTCTACATGTGATGATCTTGATTGTGGCCCTATTGATTGTAAGAAGGAGGATATTGATGTTTTGACACCTTCTCATGTTTTGTTGGTTGTTAATGCTATTTTTTTTCCTAGTTTTGAGAAACATACTACAGTTATTAGGTCCTAGATGTTAAAAAATATGGGCTATACTGGAGGTGGACTTAGGAAGAGTGAACAAGGAATTGTTGTTCCAGTTAATCCTAAGCTAAGATTTCCAACAACAAGTCTTGGATATGATGAGAATTCATTAACAAGTATGACTATCTTTGTGAAGATTAGAAGGGTCTTATTTGTTGCAAGTGAAATTCATCTAACTAAGTTACAGGAAAGGAAACCAACTACTAATGATTATGTTCAACCGACTAAAGATTTAGTTCATCATAAAATGCTAAAAAATGAAACTGTTGTTACAAATGATATTGTTGTTGATGTGTGAGGTTGTCCTAAACCTTTGATTGAGAAGGAAACTGATCTTGCACTTTTGATTCAGTTGGAACAAAATTATTTTCCATATCGACATCCTCATCTTAAGGATCGAAGGATTTTGTTCAAGAATCGACATTCTTGTAGCAGTGGCATATATTCTTTCAAATCTTGCAAAAGAGGTGTGAAAGACAAAATTTTGGACCAATGTCGACTACTGGGGTTGATTGTGGTTGGATTGATCAATGGTCACGGTATCATTTGAATATGTATTTGAGGACTTCCAACATATGTATATCATTAAGTATACAATAGTACAGTTCTCCTATTTTTTCATGTTGATCCATATAGAGTTGTCAATTGAGGTTTGACCAAAGGTGTAATTTGATTGAGTTTCAACTGGAGATGTTGTTCATGTTTGTATTTGGTAGTTTCTTTCTTATGACTTGAATGTCTTGTGGATT
>SNQJ01S0002539.1:244262-297836 GCA_010110895.2 Picea sitchensis | reverse complement strand
AGATAATGAATATATAGCTAATTACCATGGGACGATATTCATTCGATCCGTCATCAATGTGTCCATATTTCCTACAATGTTTTGTAGTTCTTGCTATTAAAATTCTTACAGGACGTCTGAGGCAACATTTTTTACAAGGGCAATAACATCTAACATCACCCTCTTCACCCGCTTTACTTTTTTCCCCACCTCTAACAACATTCTGCGACATTCTTCTGCACAAAAATACCCTTTCGAAACCGTCGTTGTTATAGCAATATTGTCGTAACATATTTAAATCGTCAAATATTTATAGTCCAATTTTAGGTCACGATCGTCGTAATTGCGACGACCGTGACCTAACAATATTTCTTCTTTTCTACCTATTTATTTGTCATTTTTAACAGTCAATTTTAACGTTAAGTCAGTTGTCACCCTTGTGATCAATGTTGACCATATTAATTTAAACAAACTAGATGCATCACTCTTGCGACGAACATTGACCATATTAATTTAGCCAAAGTACATGCATCGAGATAGCGACGAATACGAGGTGGATTTAGAAAAATTGAACTTTTTCTCTTGCATGTTGCAACGAAAGAGTACTTTCGTCGCAAGTGGTCATCACAATTTTTTCAATATGTAGTAGTGTACCCCCTTGTTGTTTTGTTTTCCCTCTTGTCTTTTATGATTGGGGTTTTACTTTATGAGATTGGGGTTTTAATTTATGTGATTGGGGTTTTATATGTAATTAGGGTTTTATTAATATTAATTAATATTTATATTAATTAAATGTCAATATTTAATAATAATCCTAATTACCCTAACCCCTCTCCCTAACTATAAATAAGACCCTACCCTATTGCATTTTTACATACACTCACTCTCCTCTCTCTCCTTGCTGCAACTACCTCAATGACTATTATCCCTTGTTGGTGCAGCCTCTCTTTTGATTATCAGTTTCAGATCTAGTTGGTTGGAAGATTCTTCATTGGGTCTACTGATGTGTGATTGTTGGATCTATCTTCCCTTGAGTTGTAAGGTGCCTCACAAGCGTTGTCGGACCTATTTCTAGAGATATCGGACATGTTTCATTGGCTTCCGGACTTGTCCTCTTGCACAAAGGTGTCCCCTTAAGCTGTTGGACCTATTCTTATGGGTGTCAGATCTCCCTTTAGGGTCACGAACCTGAGTACAGGCACCGCGGTCTCCTTCTGGGCTCTCTCCTTTATTGTGTGGGCTCTCTTCTAGATGTCGTGTGGAGTGTTGAGATCCATGTGGGGGGTTATCAACTTGTTGTCCAATTTTCTAAGTTGAGGGTTTTGCCTTTTGCTTGTGGAGGGTTTGATAACATGTTGTCCAGTTCTTTCATGTGCTATATCACTGTTTTGTGGAGGGTTTGATAACATGTTGTCCAGTTCTTTCCTGTGCTATATCATTGTTTTGTGGAGGGTTCTTTTTGTTGGGGTATTACCGTTATCTACTTGGAAGTCTGGGGATTTATTATTGTTTATTTTGGGGGTCTCTATCATTGGAAAAATTGTCCCACAATACACATTGACAGAGATCAAACCCTAGAGGTTTGATCCATGAACCTAACTAAATTATGAGCATATTTATAGAGGCATACATCCACACATATGACAGGTACATCTATCATTGAATCARGAGGTAAGCTAAAAGTTTATTTTTTATACTCAGAAATTTTGTTTGTTTAAAATCTGTTTATATCTCTTCTTCTTTATGTTGATCTAAGTGAACARAAWWTTTTTAAAACATTTTGGTTTTCAATTTTYCCTAATTCTAACATGGTATCAGAGCTTAGGGTGTGAAAACAACTCAAGAATTACAGACTTGAGCCTATGTAGGTCCATTCCTTAGGGTTTGTTTTGCAGATCAACAATATATCATCTTCATAATCTGATCCAGAACTCAACATGGCCTCTTCTTCAGTAAAATATGAAGGTAGACTTGAAGGGGCCTCCAACTTCAATGCTTGGAAGTGTAGGATACTCAACATCATAGAAGAGAGTGACTTGGATGAGTTGGTTACTAGGGTAATAGAAGAACCCACTTCAAATACTGGCAAGGAAACATACAAGAAGATACAAGCCAAAGATAAAAGATTCATTTTTGACTGAGTTAAGGACAACATGATGCACATCATTGGTCATCTAAGGATTGACAAACATTTCTTTGATGCCCTAACAAATCTCTATGAAAAGAAGGCTCCAAATTAGAAGAGAATATTGAAGAAAAAACTACATACATTAGAGATGGGAAAGGATGAAACCATCATTGCTTTCTTCTCCAAGATTTCTCAAACCAAAGATCAGATTACAACAATAGGATTTGTTGTGGATGATGATGACCTTGTGCAAACTGCAGTTGATGGACTCCCTGAGTCATGTGGAACTTTTCTTGCTTCAGTCAATGGAAAATAATATCAACCTAACTTCAAGATATTATGGCATTATTACTTAGAAGACTCAAAAGAAGAAATGAACATTTAACTGTAAGAGATCATGCCCTTTTAGCTAAAGCCAAGAGATGGAAGAAGTTTCCTCAACCTAAAGGCAAAGGTAAGAAACCTCAAGGTAATATATCTCATCTTAATCCTCATTTATCTAAAGTAAGATGTTTTCACTGCAATAAGCTAGGAAATTATGCAAAAGATTGTAGGAACCCTCCCTATCAGCAGAGAAGAAAAGGTAAGTTTCATTCCTCATTTACCACTGAAGAAGCAGAGCCTCAACATGAACCTCAAAGAAGAAGAACCAGGGTAGCCACCAAAGAGAAAGAACAACACCAAGAATATTATCTCATCTCATCTCTTTCTGACACTATAACCAAGTCGAAGGATGTTTGTTTAATGGACAATGGTACCTTCAAACACATGACAAGATTCAAACAAAATATTGCAAACTACTAGGATAAGAAGTTCAATGTAAAGGTAGAATTGGGTGACGATGGTACCTATGACATAAAATGGTTTGGATCTGTTTCATTCAAGCTTCAATCAGGTAATGTATTTCATATTGATGAAATTCTTTATGTTCCTGGTTTAAAGAAAAATATAATCTCAATTGCAGTGTTATAAAGAAAAGGATACTCAATAGCCTTCACCAAAGGGAAGGCTCACATGTGGCCCTCAAATCGATATTTGATCTCTGCCATGACTATTGGAAATCATGAGAGTGGACTTTACAAAATCACAGGTCAAGTTGTTCAAGCACTAGCACACGAGATGATAAACCCCTGCGAGCTCTGGCACATAAGGCTTGGGCATTCAACTACAACACACTTCCAGATTTGCAAAAGATGGTAACACGTATGCAAATGTTTTCATTTGAGCATGATAGTGTTTGTAGAGGTTGTGCTCTCGATAAGAATACAAAGAAAGATTATCCTCAAAACAATAGAAAAAATCTAATGGAATTTTAGATCTAATTCATTATGATCTTTGTGGACCTATGATTTCTCCATCTATGAATGGTTGTCTTTACTATATCATTTTTATTGATGATTGTTCTCGTAAAAATTGGATTTATTTTTTAAAAACTAAAGATGAATCTTTCAACAGATTTCAAGATTTCAAGAATCTTGTTGAAAATCGAACAGGTAGACACATCTGGGTTTTAAGAACATAAAATGGTAAAGAATTTGACTCCTACAAGTATGATGAACTCTGTTGGTCTTCCGGGATTAAGAGGGAGTTGATTGTGCCTTATAATCCCCAGCAGAATGGGGTTGCAGAAAGAAAGAATAGAACAATTTATGAAGAAGCCAGAGCCATGATATATGATCATAATTTATCGTTATTTCTTTGCGCCGAAGCATAACGCTTTCATCCAGCGCTTTCCAAAATTGTTTCATGTCCTTGCAGGCACCATAAATATCCAGCAGTGTTAACTCCTGATTTTGGATTAAACTCTTTCTTGTTAAGAAGATACCACCCACAGTGAGATACGAATCAAATGCAAAAAGTAAAGGGTCCCAAGAAGCTAAGAGACCTCTAGAGGTACCTATAGAGTTGGCAGAACTCGAAACCCAAGACAAACGAAAAAGATGGATAAAATCTCTTTCTCTCTGCTCATTTACCAAGGTGCCTCCTATCCCTCTAAGATTTAGGGATAAAACTAACATTACTTATCCCTCTCCAGGGCTTTCAATGCTCTAAGAGGCCCAGTGTCAGTGTTGGATGGTACAGTCTCAGCTGGAAGTGTAGAGGTATGTGCCAACTTCTTTCTGTTGCTTCGGGTTTTAAGGGGGGGGATTTCTATACCTAGTCCCCTTGACCAGGGATAGTCTTTTCCAGTCCTAGACGGGGAGTGTTTTGAAGAGGAAGCCTCCATCTATGGTTGAGGAATAATGGTGGCCTTTCCTCTGAAAGTAGGTAACTTAACAACATCCTTGTTATCCTTTAAGAAGGGTATCAAGAAATCGAGAGAATTGTTGATTGAAGAGTTACCCTCCTCTGGTTCTTTGAATCTAGGTTCCACTGCTAAGTCGATCATGAGAGTCGAGGGAAGGGGATGGATAGAAATCAGTTCCAGAGAGATAAAACCCAAAGGGGAAGGGAAGGAATCTGACCCTACAGGAAGGCTAGCTAAAAATAAGGGTGGAACAGAGGAGGGGCAACTAAAAACCGGAGGTGGTGATAAGATAATCATAGAGGTGTCTAGGACTGCCTCTATTGGAGCTCTAAAATCGACATTCGCATCTGGAGCACTCAAAATAGTCGGCGTGGAGGATAACGGCCACCCTGAACATTCAATGGCATTCCTTTCAAATAGAGATAATGAAAAATATAAGGAAGGTAAAAATAGCTTCAACTTACTCAAAAAGGTGGTCAAACCGGTCAAAGAAGGCCCCTGTCAAGTTTCACAAATTACAGGTGCATCCCCCAATGAGTTTGCTTCTTGCATATACTCCGGTGGGTCTTCTTGAAGTAGCGAGTCTTCAGATTTTTCTTCTGTAGCCATTAGATTGCAGTCACAACATAGGTGACCAGTACAACGACACAAACTACATATGAACGGTATACCTTGATAGTCTAACCTTTGTTTAATGTGATGGCCTCACCAGTGAATATCTAGGAGCTCCAAGAGTCCATTGTGAATTTCAATCTCCACTAGGATCCGCCCAAGTTTTCTTATTGGGTTGTCAAAGACATCTCATCCAGTGCAATAAAACGACCCAGAGAATCACCTATAGCCTTCAATGCATCCTTGTTCCAAAGGTGAATCAGGAGGTCCGGGAGAAGAACCCACAGGTGCCTTTGTTGAAAATATTATGTTTGAGGATCGAAGGCCACCGTCCAACGCTTTAGCTTTAAACTACTGCCTCCAAGGACCCATAAATTATTCAATAATAAAGAGGCATCTTCTGGTGACTTGCATATGAAGCCCAACCAACCCTTAGTAAGAAAGAGGATCTCTGGGACATAACCAAGTATCGGTTTCCAGCTAGTCACCATCCATTCCTCAACTGACCTAGTTGTCAGGTAGGAATAAGATAGTCTCCCAACAAGACCACAAAGGGCCAGCCTGCAAGTCTCTTCAAGAGCCACATCCTCCCCTAGCACCATCCTCTGAACTCTCTTATTTGTCTTCCACGCCTTCTTACGAACATCGATATGTTGTGTAAATCTCGGAGTAAACCTGTGTCTACCTACAAAGGTTCCTTTATCATCCAAAATAGGGAGTCATGAACCCTCTGAGCCGCTCTTAAAAGAAACATAAGGAGGACCTACTAAAGAACCTGCCAAGCCGGTTTTAGCTGGGATAGATGGTGTTAACTTTGGGAAAAATGGAGAAGAAGTAAATGGATGATTGATGAGGCTAGTATAGTTAGGAGGCAGTGAGTGGTGAGGGTATGTGCCCGAACTTAACCCCAAGGCACACAAATCATTGAAAATACCTCCCCTGAGCCATACATCCTCGTCTTCAGGATTCATGAGTTCCATGACATCTTCTAAAATGTTGGTATTTGAAACTGAGGCCATCTAGTCAACACCTCTTTGGATAAAAAAGGAGTAGAAACCTCTGTGATTCGGTAATGGGAAAGGACCAGTTTCCAAAAATATAAAGGAGAACCGGGCCCAGGGTCAGTGGGAATAGTAAACACAAAAAACTGACAGAGAAAACAAAACTTGGCAGAGAAGGAGGGGCAGGTGAAGAGAAAGGTCCTCGGAAAGATCAACCTATCACTTAGAAACAAAAAACACAGACCTAGAAAAAAGGAAACTTTCTTCGTAAATAAAGGTCTACTACAGGTCCCCACAGTCCTAGAAATGGAAATCCGCCATTATAGCACCTGTGAAGCTCCATCTCCAACGGTAACCATACCTGGAATCCCACCAGTGACTTCATAAATATAAAAAACCAAATTATATTCTCTCATGCATAACAATAGTCTGAAAGATTACCATGAACTCTAAGAGATTCATATTAATTTTCATGTCACTTTCATCCGAACTATACAACTATATTGATTGACTATTAATCAAATAGTTATCAATATATATATTTGGTGGTTGGCTTAGCCATAACTTTAAAAATAGATTATTATTATTATTATTATTATTATATATAAATAGAAATTATATAACTACATTTATTATTAAACAAACATTTATAAAAATATATATAAATAAAAATAACAATAATATATATTATTTTTTTAAAAACTGGTGTTCTGAAATTTTTATTATTATTTTTTTAACTAATATCATGTTCCAGTAGAGATAATTATTCATATCTTCTCTTTTGATCAATCAATCACACAAAATATTATATATATATAATGAATGTACCATTACTTTATACATCTATTAATAAAAATTAAAAAAACTAGTTTTCTGCATTATTTTTTAACTAATGTTATGTCCATGTCATTAGTAAAAATAATTATTCGTATCTTTCCTTTTGAACAATCACAAATCACACAAAATGTTATATATATATATATATATATATATATATATATTAACATTTTTTTTTTAAATTTTAATTTATGAATTTATGGTTTAGAACATGTGTTTTCTCTTAAGGGTCACGGGGTTTGAATCAAGGTGGGAGTATGTATACAACCGTGAATACCTGATTCAAATCGTTGGTAGGAGGGTCCCTTGTTCCTGTAAAGGGGTCTCATAGTAGGGTATGTATACCTTCGTAGACTTTACCAGTCAAATCGTTGGGCGGAGGGGGGTCCCTTGTTCCACAAACAAGGGGGTCTCATACACCAATTTGGTGTGCTGACCTTAAAAATAGATTATTATTATTATATATCCTATTAATAAAAAATAAAAATAAATAAAAACTGGTATTCTTAATTATGTTTTAATTAATGTCATGTCTATGTAGAGATAATTATTCATATCTTTCCTTTTAGCAATCACACATAATGTAATTTAAAAAATATAAAAATAAATAAATAATTTTTAATTTAAAAAAATTCATTTTAATAAAAATAAATAAATAAAAACTTTATCAAACATTGGAAAAAAAATTAAAAATTTGTATAGCATCTTATTGATTTGTTTTTTTAAATAATATATGATAATGTAGTGTATTGAGAATTCAAGTTAATTTATTGAGCAATCAAAATTGAACTCTTTTCACGATTTAAGAAGTTCAAACTTTTTAAAGTAAATTTCATTTGTTTTTATATTTTTATAAATTTAAAAAAATAAAATTTTAAATTTATATTTTATTTATGAAAATTAAATATTGTAAAAGTTAAAAAGAATAGTAATTTTTTTGAAAAATAGTTAATATCATTTGATGATATAGATGTATACTTCCATTATCAACATTGATTACAACAACTATGTTATTTTTTAGTATTGCTTTTGCTTTTGGATCATCTATTGGGGACAATACTCTCAAAGCTTAGTGAGTGGAATGATTTCTGCTCACCAGACTAGAGAAAAAATCAATTCACCTGTGAAATTCTTTTAGAGATGGGGAGAATGCAAGGATTAGAGATCGCAGTGGAACAACCTTTTAAATTGCATGCCAACGTAGTTCTTTAGGCTTATTAAATTGTCATTCTTAGATTTATTTTACAATATGCTCTCTAGAAACTTGTCTTCTCTTCCCCACCTTCAAAATTTCATTTCTCTTAATATATCTTACAACAATTGTTCTAGGTCCTTTCTAGAGACAACTATATTCAAAGGGTTCCATGTAAGTGAATTGTCTTGTAATGCAGTGCTTTTCACATAGAGGACAAAAAAAATTCTAAGTGTCAAAGCACCTTTGATTAGGGAGTCTTGTGAAGTTAAGTTGGTTATGATCCTTCTATTCAATGTGGTAACAATGATGATGTTTGCAGGCCTCTAATTGTTGGCAAGAGGTCATTGAATGAGCAACCCAAATTCAGAGGATTCAAAGACCAACTGGTCATGGAAGATGACTTAATTTCAATAGCTTAATTTCTCATTGAATATGTCGTCGATAGTAACATAACCAAGATTGTTAAGGCACGGTCTACAATGAAAAGATAGGCAATGGTGACGTGATTACAATGAATAAGCTATGGATATGCAAGGAATTAGAATGTAAGTATGGGACTCCTCAATGGGAGTGAACACACTAGACACTGCCCTAAAAACATCATTCATCTTCTCGGTTGTTTCATGGATACACTATCAAAGCTTCTAATGTACAATTACATGCCCAACAAAAGCTTGGGCATGCCCTTGCATGAGAAGAGTATGTTGGTATGGGAAGTCAAATATAACATAGAGATAGGAGATGCATAGGAGTTAGTGTATCTACACCATGACTATCAACCACCCATACTTCATCAAAACATTAAGGCCAATAACATATTGTTGGGAAATTAGTGTGAGCATTATCTTGTCAATTTTGGCCTCAACAAGCTCATCAATTCCACTAATTTCAACGGGTCTTTGACAATCGTAGCTAGTTATTATGGTTATATAGCTTCCATCGTAGCAATTTCATGATCATGTATGAAATCAACATCCAACATCCTGGTTCGGATATTGTTACTAAAACCATTGTAGCTCTTGCAATGTCCTACCTTATATTTTGCAAATTGGACCCTTCATATTCAAAACAAATTATTCAAACTTGCATGATGGTAAACACTAAAAATTTTACTCTTATCAACTTATACACTTATAATGTAAGCATTCTATGCAACTTCATTGACTTGGTCTCATGCCAATAAGCCTCGATCAAATTTGGAGTATCTATGTTCGCTTTCTCATACTCTAGATATCAAGGAAAATTTGTATATTTATATTTTAATTCTTTTGCAAAAAAATGTCAAAACTATTATGGGCATTCCTTTACCAAACCCTCTAAATTGAGCCTTCCAATTTGTTTTTCATTTTGTGTGCATTGACTAACAAAATGGATTAAATGAATATATATTATATATGATGGCACAGTAGAATAGTGTGTTTGTTGATTAATTGTTATCTTCATTATTTTTTAATTACATACACACACCCACACACACGTACATTTCAGTTACTCCATTCAAGTATAATCACTTTTTCTTTTTATTACTCAAGAGTTGGATGATTATTTATCTTTCAAATTGAAATTAAAACCAACCTTCAAATTTGGTTGGTTTTAATTTCATTTCAAAAGATATATATTCATACAACTCTTTGTTGAATCCATCCCTTTCACTTATGTCACCCACTGGAGATCACTTGTATTATGCATTTAATGGGTTCAAACAACCATAAAAATCATATAGGTTGTAGTTATCCATGTCAATAGAACAACTACATGAGACATGGATCAAACCATTTTGAAAGCTAGGATGCCTTCGAGAATCGATCACGACCATATTGAGCAGGGTATTTTTTAAAGGTTCAAATATTATACCTATGTATATTATTCTAGGTGACTATTTGGGTTTGAAAAAATCCTACATGTAGATATGTAGGAGAATATCCAAGTTGTGTGATATAACATCTTGGTTTACAACATTCAAATTGAAGAGGAGCAACAACATTGACAAATTCCAACACGTGAACTTGTTTTTGTTGGAACCAATGGTTTTTGGTGTAACCTCACCCTGTCGGAATGTGTAGTCAACCATGAAGATGCAATTGACCTTTACATGAACCAATTGAAGAATGGAACTAAATAGCCACCAATTCATCACATGAAATTGAATATGTCCACTTGATTAATTTAGATTCACATTTTATGGACAGTGTGTTGAGAATTTTGTTACATTGGTAAGCAAAACCCACTTGATTTATCTAGGCTATAGGCTAAACAATAGACAATGGCTAGTAGTGGGAGAAGCAAGAGAGTATTATAATGGCAAGTAAGTAACAAAGGTGATCCAGGTGGACATCAGTGGTCACCCACCCATTCCACTAGCTCAAAATACAGTTTCCATCTTGGCAGCTTTTCTATAGTTTTACAGGTCTCAAACTGTTGGGATCGTTTTGAGGCCCTAAACAATGTTTTTGGAAGCCCCAATAGTTGTTAGTGGATTGTATCGGGATATTTGGAATGTGTACTCCTCAGACAGACTTTTCTGACGAGGTATCGAGCACCCCAAATGAAGATCGTATGAAAAATTTCTCCCTCGGGAAGTTGCGTATCAACTACCCCCATCGAGGCCCACCAACCTTTTCACATTTCATATTATGGGGTTAGGGTTTTGGATGTTTAGGGTTTTCTCATTTATTATTTATGTTAAAAATACGTTTGGAGCTTCATTGTAATCATCTTCTTGTGAATGAGCGTAGTCGTCACATCTCTTCTCAGAGATAAGCTACCACCATTCTAGCGAGTTCATTTCACTCTATAATTTATTTTACAGTCTTGACATATTTCATTCTTTAATATAAATTGAGTATTATTTTATCTATGTGTTTATATCATATTTATTTGTTTCATTTCGTTCCCTCATAAATCCATATCAAAAGTAGCATGCACGCAGCTAGATTATAAATTTAACCACAATAATGTCATTCAAACACAAAAATTGGAGGGAAACAACAATACTCATATATTGGTCCAATGGAAAAGCATAAAAATGTTTAACATTGCATGATAAGAATTATTTGAACCAAGTGGACTCTAACACTCTCCTTGGTATGGGTCATTTTCCTTCTTGAAAGCTCTATCTAACTATAGTGATTGAGGAAATATGGGTTCCTTGAAGAAAGAATACAAGAAAGCATGAGGGAAATGAATGGTAAAGATCAGAGAGTGAGATGATTGATCTCCAAGCTCATTCCTTCAACATAACTTTTCATTTCTTCTTCTTCTTAAATGTTCCCCCATGGCTTTCATTTATAGACAAATTTCAAGCTCTAGTGAAGAACTAGTTCCAATATGAATGTTCCTCATTCAAATGGGATCTCCAATGCATGATAAAAACCCTTGGGAGGCCAAAGTACTTAGCATTGATGAGATGAGAGCTTGAATTCACCTTGTACACTGCCCTAGAGCCACTTGAGTCAAGACTATCGACCATTAATGTGCCAAATAAGTCACTCTCATGTGCTTTTGCATACTTTCACAGGCATCAAAGGATATCTCATGCAAGTCTTGCGGGTGAGAGCAAAGGATGACCGTGCAAGTGAATAAAAACTCAACTTCTAAAGTTGGTTTCATTCATCAAGGTGTGTCAAATAGACACGAGGTAGTTTTTTTATGATACGTTATTGTCAGATGGTGATGCTTTAGTGAATGCTCACTGAAATGTCACTTGTGAGTGAACTTGAGACGATAATAGACAATTATGGGGTGTGTGGTCCCATACATCGAGAGTTTAGTCACCTACCCAAAGTTATAGACAGATGATCTCTTCGATTGATCTATCACACAAATGAACACATATTATATGGTGATCATCATCTACTCATGGATCTTTTCTCATTGTTCTTAAGTTCTAATGATGTCTATTGACACCACCATTGCTCTTGGAATCTTTGTTTTCATTTATGTTGTTATTATACTCGTTCCAACACAAAATCGGAGTTGTTTGGATCTCAATCAGGTTTTTGTAGAATGTGAATGAGTTCCATTCAAGCTAGTGGTATTGATGAGTTTTAGTATTCTTGTACTAAGTTGAGTTTGTTTGTGGGTTTGGTAATATGGTGAATTGTTGAGTTCTACCATCATGTGCCCTAGCTCCTTTGACATGATCTAGTAATTTCTTGGGTGTTATCTTACCAAAATCAATGCATTGTTGGATGATTGATTGGCTATGTGGTGCTCTAGATCCACCTCTAGTGTGTTTGTTGCATCTCTTGTTTTAGTACCATGGAGTTTTTTGAAGCAGTCAATTGAACTCTAGGTGAATTTACTGGGTTATGCATGGACATTTTATCCACTCAATTGAATCCATTTCTTGAATAGACTATATCTTTGGTTGTGCATAATGATTGAAGATGAATTCATTTGTATGCACTAACTATCAATAGTCACATTGATCGGTTGACCATGGGCGAGACATTTTTTGCGTTGGAAACCAACTTGAGCATTGTCTCTTTAGAGATTGCATGTATCGACTAAGTAGTGGACTATACAAGACTAGTTCTCTGAATGGGAAATGGAAGCATCGATGCCCTAAACTTGGTAAGATCTGCAGTGTTCTTTGTATAGTGGTTGGTTTTCCTCAATGCATGGTGAATATTGAAGGAGGCTTGTAGATCCAGTGTTGACAGTTTTATAAGCCTTTGGAGGACCTACACTATGCAATTAATCGATTGAAGCTGAGTTTGGTTGACGACAGACTCGATTGAGGATCAACAAGTGTTATTTTTACCCACTACATAGTGTTGATCGATTTGCCTTTCTCATCGACTAAAACATTGATTGGTCTAGTTGATCGATCGACCCACCCTTGATTATTGCATAGTGTCGCTTGGATTGATTTGGTCATTAGATTGTTGATTAAAATTGTGGTGTGAAGAGTTGATTGCATTAGTGGATCAAATAGAGCACAACAATATTATCAATTAACATATAATCGATTATCCTTACAATATTGTATACCATTGACTAATGTAGCAATGGATTGACTAGAGATTGATCAATGTGAATTCGACTTGCCATAGTTGATTGATGGTGAAAGAAATTTGTGAGAAGAATTTGTTTCCTTGCAAGAGTATCGTGATCGACTTCACGAATATGTTAATGCCATGCACACTATTGTTGTTCTATTGTATATAAAGAATGGAAGATTCAAGGACTACTTAGAGTTAACCTATACCCAATTGGAGGATGAGGCTACCTTCTTAAAAATTGCTATCTTGCAGAGATATGATGAAAAATCTAGAAATATTGATGTCTTGGAAAGTATGTTGAAATATGTCTTTGAAAACCTCATGGATGAATTTTGGAATAAAACATATCTACTAGATTATTTGGAGGAAATTGAAAACTTCTCCCGTATAAGTATGAATGGTTGAAGGAGAACATTAATAATCTAGAGATAGTCAATACCCAGCTAGAGAATGAAGTTGCATGCTTGCAAGCCTCTGTTGATGAGATTTATGAGAAATATGCTCCCCTTTAGGTACATAATGTCTGATTATTTGATGAATACCAAGATTTTAGGAAAGACTATGATCTCTAACTACTACAAATAACTGAGAAAGATGAGACTAATAAGGGACTGTAGGATTGCAAACATGGTCTTGAACTAGAAGTCAATGGATTGCAAACTACTATGAAGAAGTATGATGATGTTGAGCTTACAAACTCTACAATTACTTATTCTACATTTGATTATCTTTCTTGTGGCCCTATTGATTGTAAGAAGGGTGATATTGATGTTTTGACACCTTCTCATGTTTTTTTGGTTGTTAATGCTATATTTTTTCCTAGTTTTGAGAAACATACTACTGTTATTAGGTCCTAGATGTTAAAAAATATGGGCTATACTGGAGGTGGACTTAGGAAGAGTGGACAGGGAATTGTTGTTCTATTTAATCCTAAGCTAAGATTTCCTACAACAAGTCCTGGATATGATGAGAATTCATTAACAAGTATGACTATCTTTTTGAAGATTAGAAGGGTCTTATTTGTTGCAAAGTGAAATTAATCTAACTAAGTTACAGGAAAGGAAACCAACTACTAATGATTATGTTCAGCCGATTAAATATTTGGTTCATCATAAAATGCCAAAAATTGAAATTGTTGTTACAAATGATGTTGTTGTTGATGTGTGAGGTTGTCCTAAACCTTTCATTGAGCAGGAAACTGAGCTTGCACTTTTTGTTCAGTTGGAACAAAATTATTTTCCATATCAACATCCTCATCTTAAGGATCGAAGGATTGTGTTCAAGAAACGACATTCTTGTAGCAGTGGCAGATATTCTTTCAAATCTTGCAAAAGAGGTGTGAAAGACAAAATTTTGGACCAATGTCGACTACTCGGGTTGATTGTGGTTGGATTGATCAATGGTCATGGTATCATTTGAATAGGTATATGAGAACTTCTAACATATGTATATCATTAACTATACAATAGTATAGTTCTCCTATTTTTTCATGTTGATCCATATAGAGTTGTCAATTGAGGTTTGACCAAAGGTGTAATTTGATTGAGTTTCAACTGGAGATGTTGTTCATGTTTGTATTTGGTAGTTTCTTTCTTATGAATTGAATGTCTTGTGGATTGATGTATTTTTATTTCAATTGTGTTTAAAGAGGGATGCTATTGATGTTTTGATTAATTAAACCCAACATGAGATGTCTAGTTTTTTATTGACTAGGACTTCTTGTGATTGACTAAACTAAGTTCGACTGATTTGTTTGATGATGGATTGTTGGGCTATGTAGAGATTGATTTGACTTGTTGCTACAAATAAATGATTGAAGGATAGTGATAAAAGACTAGTGTGTAGGAGTACCAATTGTTATTCATAGAGAATGTTGACAAAGATGTCAATTAAGAACTATTGTGTGTCACGCAAGCACCTATTTAATGATCATTAGATCCTTCTTTTATAGAGATTGTTTTATTTATTGATAGATACTGGTTTGTTGATATGATTGATGTCTAGTTGAATATTCAATAGGGATTTTATTTTTATCTTGTTGACTAATCTATCGAGACTATGTTGTCACGTTGTCTAGTTAAATAATTGACTAGGACTAGTTTTATAGAAGTTTGGAAACCTTTTTTTTATTATTTTAACATTGTTTGCATATTCTCTTCTTTGTTAGCATGGTGCACATATTGTTTCAATGATTTCAAAGTAGAATGGGTATATCATATTATCGAGGTTACAGTTGTTTGGACCTCTGTTTGGAGCATGTCATTGTACCTTGGATTGATTAGTAAGATGGTTATTTGCAAAGGTGGTAGTGTTTATTATTGTACCTATATGGATCATTTTTCTTTGGCAATCAACTTTTGTAGTTCCTATCAAATCAAAGGAGGTGTTATGTAATTTGATTTTCCTCGAAGATGAGTTTAAGGGGGGGCTTTTGGAATCGATGATTCATGGTGTAACCTCACCTTGTCAAAATGTGTAGTCCATCGTGAAGAGGGAGTTGACCATTAAGGGAGTCAAAAAAGGAATGAAATCGACTAGCCATCGATTGAGCACATGAAATCAACTACATCCACTTGATCAATTTTGATCCAATTTTTCTAATAGTTATGGGGGTATGTGGTCCCATGCATTGAGGGTTTGGTCACCCTACCCATACCTCTTCAAGTAGGACTAAGGGGGGAGGAAATAATATGCTAGAACATAGACCCTACCCATACCTCTCTCTCTCTCTCTCTCTCTCTCTCTCTCTGCAAGTAGGAATAAGGGGGGAGGAAATAATATGCTATAACATAGACCTTATGAATATTGAGGAACCAAGTCCTGCTCACTCATGAGAGGGAAAGAAATCCAAAGACAATGTCCACCCCTAAATGTGTGATTTTTTTTTCAAATTGCCAGCTTTTTTGTGTTAGTTTGTTAATCAAGTCACAAGTGGAATCACCTGGAACTCATGTTTAGAAGAATTTTTAAAGTATAGCATTGAATGTATAGAATTTAGTACATTTTGGGAGTTATCTCTAAATTTCTAAATTTTGATTAATGTACATGTCGCTAGCCTCGGCCATGCATTGAGGGTTTGGTCACCCTACCCATACCTCTTCAAGTAGGACTAAGGGGGGAGGAAATAATATGCTAGAACATAGACCCCACCCATACCGCAAGTAGGAATAAGGGGGGAGGAAATAATATGCTATAACATAGACCTTATGAATATTGAGGAACCAAGTCCTGCTCACTCATGAGAGGGAAAGAAATCCAAAGACAAATGTCCACCTCTAAATGTGTGAATGTTCTTACCAAATCGTCACTTTTGTGTTAGTTTGTTAATCAAGTCACAAGTGGAATCACCTGGAACTCATGTTTAGAAGAATTTTTAAAGTATAGCATTGAATGTATAGAATTTAGTACATTTTGGGAGTTATCTCTAAATTTCTAAATTTTGATTAATGTACATTGTCCCCTTTGTAATGAATTCAAATTGTTTGTTCTGGGTAAACAAATAATAATTGATTAATTATCTTATGATATTCATCATCATCATCATCAATTATCAAATAGACAGTATAAATTAATAATGAAAATCATAGTCTGTTGTATTTGCTACAAATATTTATATATTGGTGACCTAATAATTGAAGTTATCAAAGAAAAACAATGAACATATTGGAAATGAGATATTTATGCAATCAAAACATCTAAACCTTATTTATGCTTGCATGCTCATTAATTGGTTGAGCCAAACATTGATTGATTTATGTTCATTAAAATATAGCTCATGAATTAACAACTCTGATTGACGAATTCTAAATAACAATATGAACTCACCATATTATATATATATATATATATATATATATATATATATAGTATATATATATATATATATATATATATATATATATATATATAATAAAAATTTTTTTATATATATATTAAAAATACCACCAAGAGTACAATGAATAGAGATTCGAAAAACTACACTCCTAATTCTACTTGATCACCCACATTTTCTTCACCACTTACATATAGACCATCCTCTTATTGACTCGATGGAACAATTGCAATAGGTATATTTTGAAAAACCCTTTTTTCCCTGGGTGTATATGAAATTGCAAACCACAATTTTGCATCAGAGACATCAAGATGGAAGAAAATTTTCTCAAAATGTTCTCGAAACACAAATGGTTTAGCTTGAGATGTTGAGATTTTTCTATGTATTCAATAGAATATAATTCATTATCTAGGTCACTGTGGGGCTAAATATATGCACTATTAATTCCCAACATTAAATTGTCAACTAGGGAGTCGTAGACTTAGAGGTGCAAGCACAGGAAATGCAGGATTGGAGCCTAGTCTAGCCTATTCTAAAGCCGGAAAGCACACTTCCAAATGAATGAAAGAAGAACTAGAGATAAAATCAAAGTGCATAAATAAAAAGAAATCTAAACTATGGAAAATCCAAATTAAAGCAAACTAGCTAAAGGGAAAATCAATCAAACAAATAGAAAATGAAATGTAAATTCAAACCATGAAAATGAAATGAAATGTGAATGTAAGAACTAAACCTAAAACACACAAAGAAAACCACTCATAATACATACAATGATTTAATTATCCATCTACATTCAACACATTGTTTACACTATATACATTCGGATTGTACATAGTCATGCAATTAAAACTCAGAAATTACCCTTCAAATGAGTACACCTGATACATAGGAACAATGATGGGATCAAAGACAACAAATGCTTGGAATAGGAGCTTACTTACTTCTGTTCTTTAAAGGATTGTGTGTGTGAATTCAAGATCAATCAATCTTTTGAGAAGAAAATAGTATGTCTAGGAATGGAGTGTGAATATAAGAATGAAGTGCACACATGAATGTCGTATTGGTCATGAAAAATAATATAATTTTCAGAATTAATAACCATGTTCAGATATTTGATATGCATCTTGGAAATGATTTAAACTACAGTTGACAATTATAGAAGTTATATTTGTATTTAAGAACACAAGATCGCATATATATTTAAGTCGAAGATTATTAGCAATTATAACTCTAACATGTTGGTCTTGGCTTCCTGTAGAAGTAAATCAAGCACACACACAAGATTAAAAATAGTGAAATAACAGAGTACTTGATACAAAGGTAAGGTAAATAGCATTTAATTACAGGATTGTTGTTCTTAGAGAAAGAAATGATAAGAAACACACAGAAAACTACTTGTTGCTACACCAAATCTAGGAAATAGAACACATATACAATTCTAGAAATAAAATTACAGAACAAAGAAACGATCCATACCAAATTGAGGGGCCCTACCCAATTGGTTGCATGCTTCTTGAAGAATAAATCAACTGCAAATGATTGTAGAAACGCTTCAAAACTTCATTGCATAAAAATCCTATTTGAACCAATGTTCTAATTACAAGAGACTTATGTTGAACATAATCACAATAAGTATCCCCTTCTCAATGGATCTGATACATATTTATACACAATAAACCAAAAGGAAGAGGATAGAACCAAATCCCAAAACTTAGAAACAAATTTGCCAATTTTTGGAACAAATCACCAAATCTGGGTTTTTCATCAATTTAGGCAGATCCCAGTTATAGATCCACTCATATCATCCAAAAAAAATCGAATTTTGAAAAAGTGTCCTCATCTTACTCAATTTTCCACATTCTAGAAAAAACCCATTTTGTAGAATTTATGGATCTGATACTATTTGCACGGAAATCAAGACACAAGTTGGCAGTTTGAGATTTTTGCTAATTTTTCCAGAATCATTCCCCCTTAGTTGGAGGTCCACACGTGCGATCTGGGTGAATTCTGACACACATTTCAGCATGTCAACGTCATACTGGACAAAACCCATGTTCCCTATTTCCTTATAGAAGCGCACCAATATGACAAGCTACAATATCAGGTACGAGAATAACTATATTGGTGCAAAATGTTGAACAACAGTAATGGTACGGGAATGTTGATTGTGCTAGTACAAGAAACACACTTCACAAACTGTCATAAGTAGACCATGATATAATCATCTTTTAACCAATAAAAGATAGAAAAGACAATGTATTAACCACATTGGATATAATGACGAATGATGGCATTTAATTTGGGTTTATGGTGTGTATTAACAACGAAATGCGGGAAAAGGTGAATTATTGAATGTTTTTGTACAACGGAAAACATGGAAAAAGTGGAGTTCAACAGTCATATCTAAAAATTCTTGTTTTATCAAAAAAATCGAACCATTTACATTTAAAGGACCTATAGTCCAACTCAATTATCTATTAAATAGTGCCAATGTAATCAAGTTGTCCAGTTAGGTTTGTATCCCCTTGAACTTGCATGACTTGTTTGATCAAATGAAACAAACACTCAATAATCACATGTTTATTTTCCATGATCCAAACTCTCCATTCTAAAATGATGTCTATATTTCCATGTCGTAGGATATGTTCATATCCACATGCATAGAAAAAATTCCTGTTAAAATCAACAATAGAATTAAACTTCTAACAATACACAAATATGACCAATTGAAATTTATGAAATTAATCTCATGATCAATTCAATATCATATATCGTCCTTTTACATCCAATTCCTATGTTCAGTGCATCTAGTTCACTTTCATTGTTGGCTCATCCGAAATTTTTTATTTGCTCCTTCACCCAAGTATTTGTGCACTATGTAGGCCATGGATCACATAATTCTACAAGGAGTGGAACACACACTAGGATCGACCTTCTAAATGATTTTATGTCCCATGTGTGTGCCTCTGTGTGTTTTAAAGTTAAATTTAACCTCTTTGCAACCTGTTATTTGTTCACTAACATGCATGTACCTTTATATGGCTACAAAAGGATACAAAAGGAGGAGGAAAGGTGCTAAAGAGAAATCACTAACAGGGAAATTTAATGTGCATATTGAGATAATAGAAGACCCTGAAGAAACAATACCAACAATCAAGTGAACAACCACAACAATAGATTCATCAGCTAAGAAGGTTAAGAAATATGTTAAGGGAAAGAAACCAATCATGGAAGCTCCCAAGGATGTTAAGTTGCCCATTTATATAGATACCTAATATATTGCTAGAATTGATGGGTCCCACACTTATAGTGAACTATTCCATTTGGTTAAATGCATAAAGGGGCTATGAGATGATGATGAATTGAATGAAAGTGAAGAGGAATAGATTACAGTAGCACTTAATTTAAAGAACTCCTTCATCCATAATGCAACAACTAGATCCCCAGTGTCACCCTGTGCAAAAATCATCATATTTACAATACAACACATAGAGGTTAGCACCAAAAGGATCATGAATGACTAGGGAAAGCATAGTATCTCACTTGTATTAAAAAATTTCTAATCCTACTACAAAATGTCAATGTTTTAAATATACTTTACCAACAAGTGATTGAGGGGTTTCACTCGCTGCCATAGCTATTATGAGATTCTTGCAGAGTGGTATGAGGAAGGGAGAATTTTCTAAGGCCCAAGTAATAATCTCTTCCCCACCATACACATTAGGTTAGGATATACATTGGAAACCCAAATAGTAAGCATGATACATGGTGAGAAAGATTCAACTTATGTGAAAATAGCATGGGTGCCAATGATGCATGAGATAACTATCAGTGGTCCTATTGATGGTTGTCATGAACCTGTATTTGGTGGGGTTGAATCTGGTCAACTAGTCGGGCTACATGAGATGATTGTGTGCAGAAGGAATATTTTCACTTTTTTGCAATAGTGTCGACCTGCTTTTGTTGGATATAAGGTGATTGGACCGAGGCTGCAATGGTTGTAGTGTACTTTTGTTCACCTTTTGAACAAATTGTGAATAAGTTGAATTTTGTAGTATGAGATACTACCTTGCGGCACTATTTAGGTGGGACAGTAGTTGGAACAGTGACACTATGGGGTCGAGACTCATAAATAGTGTGGCGCTTCCACATATATGGTTGTACCAAGAGAAAATCACAGACATCCCGTGGGGAAACATCACATAATACATCATCCTTGAAGGGTTGGATGTCGTATGACAATCGATACTGTTGGTTGACACGAGGATATCATCCCTAGCGAAGCCACCCAATGTTGTATGGATGTGTGTGTGGTGTTGTCGACAATCCCAAGTGTTTGATGACCCCTGCTGAGATGAGGTTCTTATGGATTACACTATCAACAATAAAATGCAGTGGGGTTCCCTTTACCCACATCTGTGAATGAAAAAGGAGCCCCCCCTCCTTAAGATATGTTGGTTCTTCTGGTTGAATTTTTGTGGTCACAACAATAGCAGTGGGGTCTGCGTCGATGATCTGTCTACTACCAGTATTTTATGAATCAGATTCTATATCAGGGTTCAGCTCCTTGTCTTTGATCTTGACCACCAATGATTGTTTTGAGCGACATTCACCAGTGTTGTGCCGAGGTATTTTGTGGAAATTGTACCATTTTCTAGTGTCCTTCTTCGTCTTTCTGTTACCCTTCTTTTCCTGTGCCTTGGACTGCTTTTTTGAAGGTTGGTTTTTAGGGCTGACTTTACCATACTTTGGTTGTTGCGTATTTGCAGGCTCGAACTCCCGCTTTTTCTGGTGCTTAAACTTCTACTCGATTTTAACAGCATATCGAGAAGCAGTGCCCAATGATGAGATGTCCAAAAAATACATTTCAGTTTGTATGTATCTGTGTAGAGATACACGGTATTTCAGAACCAAATGTCACTCAGAGTCTTTGATACCCAGCTTGGTGTGCAAGGTATGGAAGGTATTGGTGAACTACGAAACTTCTTGGCCCCTCTCTTGTCGCAGTGTGGTCCTTCTCATGTATTGGTCATCATGGTTTCCAACAGGGTAATATTGTTCCTTGACCGCATCCACAAAAAAATCTCAAGTGGGCTCGGCCCAATATATTCCATACTCCTCTGTGGAAATTTTCTCCCAATAATTTTCCCACCAATGTTTAACATGGGGGAGGTCCTTAAGGAGTGCGAAGGTGATATTTTCCCTGTCGGAGAAATTATGAACAGAGAAATAACCTTCTAGCAAATTTAATCATTTTTCTAGGGCATCTACATCTATCTATCCTTCAAGTATGGGAATATCAAAATTAACTTGTACCTTGAAAGGTGAGGTGCATCTAAAGTGGTTTCTTTATGAAGACGTACCTATTGTTATCGGCAGGCGTTGAAGAATGTGGGAAAAATTCTCCATCATTTCATCCCTCTGTCGCATGAAAGCTTGCTCCAACAACAGATTAATATAATCATTTGATATGTCGTTTTTATTTTCTTCCTCCATGGAGGGTTTCTTGGGCGTGAGAGATCAATTGTCCTCAAGAGAGACAAGATCGAGACCCAACTTTCTATACTCAGACCTCGTCGGGGACATGCACTAAAAAGCGATCAAGAGAAACCTGCTTTGATACCACTGATCCAAATTATTTTCGGCATGAACTGAGAGTGGATATATAATAAATAAATGTACAAAGATATATCATATATCCAATAATATAACAAAAATATATCATAGATGCAACCATAAACACAAAGATACAGTAATACACATTTTTTTATTAATGAGCAAAAAGTACAAAAATGTAGAAATACAGAGTGAAAGACTCGCTAGAATGGTGGCAACTTATCTCTGAGAAGAGATGTGACAGCTACTCACATCCGTAAGAATATGGATTACAATGAGGCTATAAAGGCCTTTTTAACATAAAGAAAATCCAAAACCCTAACCCCGGAAGATGAAAATCCAACAGTTATGTGGACCCAGTTTTGGGTAGTTTGGTGTATCAACTTCCCAGGGGCGTAACTTTGGAATACAATATTCATTTGGGGCTCACAATATCTCATTGGAAAGGTATCATCAAGGATATTCATTTTGGGGGCTCACTGAGAAACTTTGGATATATTTGAGGTGCTCGATTCCAAAAAAAAATCATTTAGGCCCTCAAAATGGCCCTGGAGGTTTAGGAAAAGAAAATCTGCTAAAAATAGTAAGTTGCCAAAAGATTGTTTTGTGTCAGTTGGAATAGGTGTGTGGGGCCACTGATATCCACCTAGATCACCCTGGTACCAAACCCATTTTTTATTTTTAAATAATGGGAATATGAAAAATACAAGACAACTCCTCTACCACATAATTGTCCATCATTTTGTGAAGCTCCATCAAAATAAGCCCATGGGCAAGAGTGATCCATTGTTTTTTCCTCCACTTGCCTGATCGATAGTGCATCTTTGCCTTGTGGGAAGTGTGAGAGGATGTTGAGGCTTTGAGTGACTATATTTTCAAGAATGGAATATTTATCAGAGAAAATGGATGAGTTCTAAGAAAACCACATTCCCAAACTTATTAACAATGGGAGAGATTTTAAATCATAATTTTTGGGGTCATGCAACCACATTCCCTAGGCCTCTTCAATGTTTTGTACTTTCCAAAAACAGACCTACTAAGTGTTCTTGAACATTCTGTCCATATCTGAAGTACAAAAGGACAAAAAAGGAAAAGGTGAGTGATTGATTCCTCATCAGACTTGCAAAGTGGACACCAGCTCGAACCTTCCAATTCTTTGTGTTTCATTATGTCCCACATTGTCACCTTGTTCCTAGTCAAGCACCATAATAAAAGTCAGTATATTAAAAGGAATTTTATTTTCCATACCCCTTTCCACCACCAAGAGGGTTCCTGATGATGGAGGTTAATGTTTAATTGAGTGTAGCCTACTTTTGGCGTATATATTCCATGTGGGTTATGTTTCCATACCAATTCATCCTCCTTATGAGTAATACATATGCACCCAATTTTGAGGTCTCTGATGTAGGAATCCCATACTTCTTTGAATCCCTCTTCCAACCCCAACTATAAAGCACCCATCCACTATTGGCCCCACACGAATGTTCTATGCAAGTCAGCAATGTAAAATAGGTGGAATAGACCTCGATCTTGGAGAGCTTCAAATAATGGCTAGGGGAGAAGATAACTTCTGCCACTACCCAGCCATGGATCCTATCTAATTATGACTTTTGTGCCCCTTCCTACCTTCCAGGCCAATCCTTCCCCCACCACTAGGAAGGACTTTACAATATCTTTCCATATTATAGTGCAGTTTAAGGTCTCCTTTATGGGTTTTCTAATCCATTATTCCACCGAGTCTGGATAAATATATTTTCGGGAGACCAATTTTTTCCATAGTATTTTTGTGGTGATCAGTCTCCATCCCACTTTGGTTGCCAGGGATTTTGAGAAAATATGGATATTTTTCAAGCCCTAACCCCCCAAAACCTTTCAGGTTGCTAGGGTGTCCCATTTAATCCACGACATAATAAAATGATCCTTCTTTCCCACCCATAAGAATTGGAAGCATATTCGTCAAAGTTTCTCTGATGCTCCTTTTGGAACCCATGTTAAAGATATCCAATACACCAGTATAGCTTCCAATACTGACTTTACTAGTATCAGTCTATGTGCTCTGGACAGCCAGCGGAAGCACCAGGAATTCAATCTCTTTTCTAACTTGTCACTAACCAAGTCCAATCCTCTTTTTTGTAACTGTTGGGATTTAGATGGAATCCTAGATACTTCAAACCTTCATCAAAAGGAAAAATCTCCTTGTAGACACCTAAATCCTCTTCATCCATAAGGTGTGTGGACAAAGTGGATTTTTGACTGTTTATCTGCATTCTCGTAGCCTGACCAAAAATATCCAGAATTATACTTAGTTTCTCTGCATCTCCCCTCATTCCATAGAAAAAAATAAAAACATCATCCACAAAGAGAAGGTGAGAAAGCCTTAAAGTAGGGGAAATTGAGATGCCTTGGAATTCACCCTTGGCTTTTTCATCACCGATGGTCCTATTGAGTCCTTTTGCTACCAATAGGAAGAGGAGAGGGGACATAGGACATCTTTTCCTGAGGCCTCATTCCACTGAAAAGAAAGACGAGGAAACTCCATTTATGACAACAACGAAGGATATTGTTGATATACAACTCATGAATCATTTTATGAAGGGGAGTTCAAACCCCAAATGAGTTAGAAGCATCCTCAAATATAACTAACTAACTCTATCATAGGATTTTGAGAGATCAATCTTGATTATTGCCCCTTTTGTCTTCCGAGATTTTATACTATGTAAGGCCTCTTGAGCTACTCTGATGGCCTCACAAATCTATATTCTCTCCAAAAATCCAAATTGTTCATGCAAAATTGATTTAGAGAGGAAAACTTTTAGTCTTCTATTGATAATTTTTTATATCATCTTGTAGATGCAGTTGCATAAGGAGATAGGTCTGAAATCTTCCATGGTCTCTGGATCTTCCTTTTTGGAAATGAGAGAAATGAAAGTGGCATTTAAAGGTGCATGGATGTAGCCATTAATTCTGGATTCCTCCACTACCTTGATAATATTGTTTCCGATAAGATCAAAGAGTCCCACAAAGAAGTCCATTGACCACCCATCCGGACCAAGACTCTTGTCTTTTTGGAAACTATGGAGAACCTCTTTGAGCTCCTCTTCCATGAATTCTTATATAAGTACCCTATTATATTTTCTTCCAAACCTTGGGAACAGAAGTGTGAGCTGCACAATAACATCTATTGTGACTCTCCCTTCAGTTTTGAATAATTTTTTGAAATGTTGAGTGCCCAGCTATGCCAACTCATCGAAAGAGGAGATCCTTCTTCCATTTGAGTTCTTAAGACTCCATATGGTATTTTCTATCTTTCTCCCCTTTGCATAAGCTTGGAATTTTTTTTGTATTCTCATCCCCACTTTGTAACCATAAAGCTCTTCTCTTTAACCTCCACTCGACTTCTTTTGATTACAAGAGTTTCCTTCTCTTTTTTTCTAGTGCTATTAAAGCCTCTTTTGATTCAACAGTTGCATAACCTCCATCCTCTTAATCATAAATAGATTGTAGTGCTTCTTTAATATTAATAAGATCGTGTTCATCCAATTGTTTCTTCTTTCTTTCCCATTCAACAATAGCATTTTTTATATTTTTTAGGTTTTGAAAAAACTGGACCGTTGCCTGCTCTTAGTGTACTAAAGGAGTCCAAATATCCTTTTCTAGGGATAAGAATTCCTCTTCCATTAGCCAAGCAGAATTGAATTTGAAAGGACTGGTTGGTTTATTTGATCTTCTTTCTACTTCCAAATAGATTGGGTGGTGATATGATTCACCTCCAGATCTCACCCATTGTCTGAAAAAGAGAGGGGATTCCACTAGATTTGTTGATAGGAGGAAACAATCTAAATTTTTGGCAATTTAATCTTCCCCTAGCCTCTTGTTTATCCATGTTGGGCATAGATTTGCGTGAGAAATATATAATAATCCCACTTCCCCCAATTTATGGTTGAAGTAATCCAACCGGGCACCTGAGTGGGCTCTTTGTCCCCATGATTTGGCTGCTCCCAAAGAGAATTTTAGGTATCCTCCTAGAATGAGATTCTCTTTTTTCATGAAGGAATTACCTAGTAGGTTATCCCAAAACTGAATGTGCTCGTGTGTGGTACCATATACATTTATAATCATGAAGTGTCTACCCATTTCCTCCACATAGACAAAGATACCAAGTCTTGAATCAAAACCCCAAGAATTTTCTAGTTTGATGGATCTGGATCTCCATCCTATGTCCAATCCCCTGGATCGTCCCTTTGTATCCAAACCTAAGAAATTCTATCATTTATATAATTTATCCAGGAGGGGAACTACCAAAAGTGCATCACCCAAAGTCTCTTGAATCATCAAAATGTCAGACTAAGTTGACTCCACGAGCCTCTGGAGGGAAATTGTTTGTGTTAGGCTCACCACACCCCTACAGTTGAAAAAGAGCACTTTCATTTCGCAACTCCCTCTGGGGTTCGCACTGCTCCAAGGGCACCAGTAATAAAAAGTTGACGATCGAATTCCATATCCATGGTTTCCTTAGTTTGTGCTTTAGAAAGGTATGATCTTCTCCCCCTCCCCTTTCCACTAGAAAAGTGCAAAAGATTCTTACCTAGTCCATCTAGTTTATGATTTACCTCCCCAGAAAATGAGATATGTATGTTTCTTAGTTGGTAAAGCACCAAAAATTCCTTAGATACTTTTGACAAATCTTGGCTCATGCTGGATGTGGGAGAGGCATCTAGGACTAGAGCAGGAGCCAACGAGAGATTTTCTAGAGGGGATTATGAAGAGGAGAAGGGGTAAACAATAGAGGTTTCCGGGGAGAAAGGGATATTATTCAAAGTTCCTACCCAGTTTTTACCCAAAAATGATAAACTCTGAAACAAAAAAATTTAAGAGGGAGGATTTTGATATGGCATACCTATATGTGTAGCAATTCTCTTCTGTAAAAATCTCTTGGTGGATTCAGAGAGTGTTGTGAGACCATGATCTAGGCTTGTATCCGGACTCAAGCATGTGGGGAAAGTCATGTCCTGACAAAGAAGGTCTTCCCTAGATATTTGGGGCTTTACTACTCATTCAACTGCAACTGCCCTGCCTTGTTTTGGCGAGAGTGGAGACGATGCCTCCCCAAGCTAAATAGCCCCTCTCTTTTTCTTTGATGGCCTAACCTTCTGCTTCATTGGAATTTTTCACTCAATGGCCTTATGACCATGGTTATGGAACCCATGCCACTTAAACAGGATGCCCTCATAGTCCATATTTTGCATGAAAGCTCTATCTCCCCAAGTCAGCTCGATTTTATCTGGAAAACCCTTTCTGATATTCAAAGATACTAAAATGTAGGCCATTGAAATTATTCCTAAAGTGATAAAATACATATATGTTTCCATATAATTTCCTAGGGAATTCCCAAAACATTCAAACCCCTTCATCGTCCAAAGTTCAATTGGTAGGTCAGGCAGTCGAACCCAAATCATGAGTTCATCAATTATTTCGTAGTTGGAATCAAAAAATGGTGACCACCTTTTGAGAGGTAGTGATGTCAAGTCAATACACCAAGGAATATTTAATACATTTCCCACATCCACTGAGTTATGAAATCTTAATAAAAACCAGCCTTTTGACAGAACATGTACCGAGGGAAAATGGTCCAAAATGCTAAACCATGACAAATTTACCCATTTCATTAGGGTATTGAATCCCAAGTGGTATATTTTTTTCCTCCCCACCACAACCTTCGCTGCCATCTCTGAAGCCAATGAAAGTATAACGTTGTCCCCAAGTGCCAATTTTTTAGGCTAAGCAACTAAGTTTATGCTTGCCTGAGATTTCATCTTTTTTTCCACAGGATTTTGTCTATCCCCTGATCCACCCTTAGTCAACAGTCATAACCTATTCCCTTGTTTCTCTATAGGGTGTGAGGACTCTCATCTCGTGACCTCCTCGCTAGCGTCCTAAACCAAATACAAATGGGGAGAAGCAATGAAATTTTTCGGGTCGAAGGATGAAGACTTACCCAACTCAAGACCCGTTGGGATCCGCACTTGGAATAAATTAGTGGTTGTTGAAGAATAAGGCCATCACATTCGAGGGAGGTCCACCCTATATACACTACCCTTGAAAAAACCCAAAACCCTTGACAACTTAGAGAAAGGTGGGAAATTTGGGAAAAGTCCTTCAAAAGAAACCTATGGAAAAAAAACCCTCTTCCAACATCCATTCACTAGAACGAACCTCTGAAGGTAGAAAATATGAGCGATTTCTAGGAGGGATGGGAAGAAACACCACGGAGGCGAAGCCTCAGAGCCTAGACCAAGAACCGAACCAGAGACAGATTGTTCCTGACAAGAAAAAAGAGCTTCATTAACAGATCTGCATACTTGGGCATTAGGCTCGGGAGTAGAAACAAAAATCTGTGCATCCTCCATTTCGACAACTGAAGACAATAGGCATGATTTAGATGTGGAGAAAGTTCCACCAAGCACCCACCAAATATAATGATCATCCAAAAAATCCTCGTAATAGTCCATAATATCTCCCAAATAATCTAAAATATCTACCTCACTTTCCATCATGTTTGAGGAAAGGGACTCCCACACCATCGAAAGTTGACAAAGTGAAGACAACAAGTGCTATATGTAGGGGGAAAGGAACAAGGCCATTGGTTGTATGCAAAATAACTCTGACATGCCCTATGGCTAGGGTTTCCACTGAGGCCCCCCATCGTTCAATATTCATTTGATCGAAGGATCATAATTTCATCTCTATTGGATAGTTGTTTTCACATTTGAACAAATATCACATGGATTATTGTAGAGTGATACAACTACATCCAATAATATTTTATTATTATTAAGGATTATTTAATAACTAATATCAATTATTATAATTAATTTTAAAATTTTATTATTAATACTTGTTATTATAATTAATTAATTAATCTATATCGATTGGCTTGGATATGTATGGGAATTAGTTTTTGTAGAGATCTCGGAGCACAACTGTGAAACCCTAGATCGAGCTAACTCTATGGATGGATACGAACATCGGGGGGGGTATACCCCTCCTTATGATGAATCTTGATCATTTTAGGCAATATTCATGGCCTATGCTAGAAGGTCCAAGTCTCATCCAACTCGCTTTGTGAAGAGGTTAGAGGAAAATATGGAAGCTAACTTCCTCCAACTTCGTCTAGACAAAAATCCCTAGATTTGGTAGATCGTGTGTTGGTATGACAATTTACTAGGATATGGCCTTCCTCAAAGACAATGGAAACATGTTTGGAAACCCCATATGAAAGGGAAACGTCACCATTTTTTTTGTAGAAGAGGATTTTTTGCCTTCCTCTTCGAAACCAAGGAAGATTAAGACTTGATCTTCCGTAGCGGGCCATACTTTCTGGGTGCCATGGGTATGTATCTGAATAGATGGTCACCTGAATTCAAACCTGAGAACGATATACCCTCTACTATTCTAGTCTGGGTGCACCTCCTAGATATTCCACTTCATTGTTGGAGTGATGATACACTATGTTGCATAGGGAACACCCTTCGAAAATACATAGATAGGATAGAACCAAGGTAAAATATGTTCTCTTATGCTAGAATATGTGTGGAGGTAGATTTGGAGAAATATATTCTTGAAGTAGTGTCGATATCACTTGATAATTGGAAGCACATACAACATACAACATACTGATTACAAATAAATCCCTTTCAAGTGTAAATTGTGTCACGTGTACAAACATTTTGCTAAAGACTATAAAAAATCCAAAAATCAACAAACCCCAAATCTAGGAAATGAAGAACAATGAAAAATCGTCTCAAAGAAGGCACGATCCACTATTAATTTGGGGGCTATATACCAATCATTGTCAAGGAATATACCATCCTCAAACATGGACAAAAATGCTAGGGGAAACAAATGTGAAAAGGGTTCTTCTTCAAATCCTTCTAGGGGTTTATCCATAGCTAAGAATGGTGGCATTCTTTTGGTGAACCATAGATTTATTTCCCTTGCTCATGAGGACTCGGATAAATCCAATGAGTGGAAAAACAAAAAATAATAATATGAAGAGGGAAAATTGGCTTATGGGGAGCCCCCTTTAGTCCAAATTTATGCTTACATTCCCGAAGGAAGAGCACCGTAGAAGTCAATTCAAATATAGGGAGGAATAGGAAACCAAAGAGGAATGGACCCACAAATGGACAAGGAAGACAAATCCTCTATGGGTGTGGAATAAGTAGAAAACTTCAAGGATGCAGAAATCACCTTTCCAAAACAAAAATTAAAATAACCAAAGATAACAACCTCTACATAAGAGGAGCTTGAAGATAGGGCTTTGGAGGAGAATTTGTCATGTAGGTTTGGAAGGAAGGAAACCCAAACCTTGAAGGAGGAGCAGGTGAACAAAGAAATAATGTTGGGTTCACAAAAAACCCTATAAAGAATCATAGGAGGTGGTCCTAAGCCTCCAAAATAATTAGGAACCACAAAAACACAAAATACAAGTGGGATCCACAAAAACACCAAATAAATAACGACTTTAGTCTCGTAGAATTGCAGGGGTTTGGGCAATGACTCGAAGGTAGCTACAGTTCAAGACACAATCAAAGCGGAAAAGCCCTTTATTGTCCTACTACGTGAGACTAAAATGAAATCAATAGATGCAATCAAAATCAAGAAACAATAATGGAAACGAAGTGATGGAATGGTGAAAGATTCGAGAGGGGAATCAAGGGGTTTGTTCACCCTTTGGAACATGCATGAAGTAAGTTTAGAATTCTTTTTCTAGACTAAATATTGGATCATCAACAAGTTCAAGTTCATATAGATTGGTAATATTCTATCTATCTTCCATATCTAAATGTATGTAAGTTACATGGATAAAAAAAATATGTTGGAGATTTTTTTAAACCTCAAAGATATCGAATTTGTTAAGGATTGCATTATAGCTCATGATTGTAATGCAACCATCCATACCTCTAAGAAAAGGGGTGGAATAATTTTCTTAGACCCCTTTAGGGAGAAGTTGAAGGAGTTTATCATTGATTGGGATCTTCTAGATATCAAACCTATTAAAGGAAAGTACACATGGACAAACAAAAGATCAGGCACAGGACATATTTTAGCTAGGCTAGACAAATTCTTGGTCCATATCAATCTCCTCATGCGGGAACAAGATTTAAAATCTAAAATGGTTCCTTCTATCACTTTGTATCACAAACTCATCTCTTGTTATTTCTAGAAAGTTCCTAATTATGGCATGTTACCTTTAAGGTTCAACCCACTATGGATGCAATCAAAGAGTGTTATAGACCAAGTTAGCCAAGTGTGGAACACGTGGATTTTTGGCACCCCAATCTACAAATGGGAGATTAAAATAAATTTGGTTAAAAGGCCTTGAAAAAATGAGCCAAGGAGTCCTTTTCCTCACCATTTGCTAAAAAATTAGATTCAAACTTGAAGAGTTGCAATTAAAAATGGACAACAAAGAGGTCACTTAGCAAATGCAGGAGGAAGAAGAAACTCCACAAGGCTAAGAGACTCGAGGAGGAACATTGGCACCTTAATTTTTGTACCCTATGGCTCAAGGAACGGGATAGGAATGCAAGATTTTTTCACAAATAAGTCAAGGCTCGTTTATCAAGGGATAACGTGAAGGAGATCTTCTTGGAAGATGGCTCCAAAATATTTGATTTTGGAGACCTTAAGGAGGTGACTAGATAACACTTTCAAAATATTTGTACTCAACAAAGTGAAGTTGCAACAAAAAATGTGGAATAGATGTCGAAACACATTCTGAAAATCATTACAAGTGAAGAAAACAACGAACCAGTCCGACCCATTTAAGAAGCAGAAATAAAGAATGTGATTTGATGCTTGGAGCCAGATAAATCACCCGACCTAAATTTTTTATATATATCCTTTTACATAAATTTTTGGTATCGAATTAAACATGATCTAAGAAGAATGTTGCAGTATGCTTATTGCTTCTGCAAATCAGGTGGTAATACAAATTCATCCTTTTTATCTTTAATCCCCAAAGAAGAAAACCCATCCTCTTTTGCTAGATTTAGACCCATATCTCTTTGTAATTATTCATATAAAATTATGGCTAAGATCATTAATGTTCATCCTAAAATTTATTTTACTAGGATTATTTTTGCTAACCAAGGTGGCTTCATGCATAATAGACAGATTATAGATAACATTGTATTAGTAAAAGAAGTTATTAATTATAGTATAGTAGCAGGGGAAAAGTGAATGGTTATAAAATTAGATATGGCCAATGCCTTTGACCATGTCAAACATTCATTTATCTTCAAGGTATTGGAAAAGTTCAATTTCATCTTTGTCTTTGTTCAATGGGTAGCATCCCGCATGAGTTCACCTTGGATAACCCCCCTTATGAATGATCGACCTACATCCTTCTTTCAAAGCAACAATGGTTTAAGATAGGGATGTCCTTTATCACCCTTTTGTTTCATCATTATGGTCGATTATGTTAGACACAAGTTGGAATACGAAAGGGTCATTTGTAATCTCTCGGGAGTTCAGATGGTTAGAGGGATATAAAATGTCAGCCATTCTTATTTTGCAGATGACACATTGTTGATGTGTAGTGCCTCCTTAATAATTGCTTCAAGGTTCAACAAAATATTGGATTATTTCTTAGACACCTTTGGAGGTACACTCAATTGAATGAAATTTCATATTTGTGGATGTAACTCTAATTCGCAGGTTGTGTTCTCAATTTCCAAGATTTTTAAATTCCCCCTAGCAGAGAACTCAACTTCATTTCGATATTTTGGGATCCCAATATCTGTAATAAGGTACTATTCTTAGTTTTAACACAACATCCTAGATAAATTATGAACTAAATTTTCTTAATGGGGTGCCCAATGGCTTAATCCCCCTAACCATGTGATGTTGATAAAGGTTCTCTTATTGGCCTTATTACCCCCTCTCAACTAGGGGTAACTAGAGGATATCATTCTTCATGATCCAGATTACATACAATGATCCTAGATATGATGATCAACATTTTCCACAAAAAACAACCCCTCAAATGCCTCTCCCTCATCATTATTTATCTCATTAACTAGATCAACAAGTTCATATGATGGTCGTGGTCTAACAAACATGAGGCATATTATTCCTTGTTTCATACAAAGTCTTACATTTAATACATTGGGAAATTAGGTGAGGATCATAGGTTGAAGTCAGACAGTGGATCATGATGCTTGGAAGTTATGTTTTTTGTCTTGTTTCACCGTGCAAGCCATCCTATGTGTCTAAGTCAAGTGTTTTCACTCTTGGGGAAAAGGGGTACTACTAGGAGGATGTGATAGAGGTAATGTAATCATACATTTCCATACTTAACATTTTTCATATATATATTCCTCCCATTGTCCTATATTTTGGAAGTGGTTGTTACATGTATACCAAAAAGGTCCATACTTCATCCTTCTATGAGAAGAAGGGGCTTGAATTCCATGTTATCCCCAATTTATAGGGATAACTAAAGAGATGATGTCTTAAGGCCCTCAAGTTGTACACATGTAGTACCGAGAGATAGATGGATGAAAACATCCACATGCACAGAGAGAGACCCACTTCACCACCACACATCTTGGATTCGTGACAATGGCATCAACCACATCAAATTACTTCAAAAAGATGATGGGTCTTGCTCCATGAGGTACAAGTAAAGTATTGTGGTAAGTGTCACTTTAATATTTGAGGCATTTGAGTATGTTTCATTTAAAGCTACTTTTGATTATAGAATTTCTGCTTAGAAATTATGTTCTTTGCCTTGTTTCACCTTGGTGGTTGACATTGCACCCTAGTAAGTGGTCAATATTAGGGATGGGTTTGCTATTGGGAGGTCTCCTTGATGATTCATCATGCCATTCACAATCATACTTACCATTATTCACACTTTACTCATTTTTCGTCTCCTTATCTTTTGGGATTTTTGGGTGTATTGACCCAAGAAGGGATTGTACCTCATTTGATGGGAAGAAGGGGCTGAAGTCCTAGAGGTTTGTAGTTGGAAAAAGATAAAATAAAATCATAAACCTTCTAGATGCTTGGCCAAGGATCATGAGGACAATGAAATGTCTCTCATGAGAAACTAATGGACCCCATGAAAAATAACAATATAAAAATGCCAACCAAGGTAGAGTGCATGTGGGCAATGTTTTTCATGCTTAGGTAGAAGTCCCACACATTGTCTTCATATTGGGGAAGAATAGTGTGACCAGGATAGAGTCAAGGTGGGAATTTTTTTTTCATTCTTAGATAGAAGTCCCACCTTGGCTTCAACCTAAAAACATTTTAAATAATTAATGGCAATAAATGGGCTTAAAAAGGATGCATTGAAAATGAAGGTGCAACACACCCTCTATGAACCCTTGTATGTCATGAAACTCATGCCCAAAAGTATTACCCATGTCCACTTCATCTTCTCCACATGACTTAGAGAGGTTTCCACCTAGGAAAGACTCCTTGACTTAAGGATTGATTCACCCAATAGGTCACCTTGTCAACCCTCCCATACCTAAACTTGGAAAATTGTATAGGGTCTTTGACCACTTGTTTAATTTGATGAGGTAGTTTTCCATGTACATGATTAGGTGGCTCTTATATTAAAAGTGATTTTACTTGCCATGATTCTTTGACTTGAGATCCTTGGAGGGTGCACTTTTCTATCTTTGCAAGACCTTGTTGATGCATATTTTGGAGGAACAAGCATAGCTTGGACCTTCATTAGGGCAGGAAGCCCACTGATTGGATTCCATGGCCCAAACGTTGGGGTAACACATGAGATGAGTTTTTTCTTTGGAGGCAAAGGAATAGACCTTGTAGTACCTCACCTAGCCCAACAATTTTCCTTTGGAGGCTAAAATGTCATCTTGGAGGGATAGATGTCATTCCTTAGGGCTAGGGCATGTGGTGGTGGAGGTGTTTTGACATAAACTTGGCACTTTTGATGAGGAGGATATATTGTACCTTGGAGATAATACCCCAATGTATGAAGGGAAGGCCTTTGGAGGCCCAACAATTTCATCATCTATCTCAACGACTTGCCAAAATGACCAAGACGTAACACTTGAAGGGGTTGACGACATGTTTTAGGTTTTCTTCATGTACAAATTTAAAATTATTTTGTAAAGGGGCAAAGTAAAGGAGGTTAGCCTCCTTACTTTGTGGTTTACCCTAACTAAATGTGGATAAACTCTTTTTATATGTTTTTTTTATAAATAAGGATCATTTTCATTTCATTTGAACATAGCTCTCTCATTAGAGAAGACTACTTGGCTGAAATTTGTGCCCTACTTGGGAAATTTGGATTATATATCTCTTATGAACCTATCTCTTGATGTTTTTCTCTTGGTATATTGCGGAGGTAAGGTGGTTCACACCTCTCGGAGGCTTGATCTCTTGCTTTGGATGGATATTTCTTGGTAACATAGGGTTTGTTCATGCTATTTTGTGGAATTGGTAAGGAAATTTCTGCATTTTGTTGGTATTTTCTTCTAGTTTCATTGATATTTTTGTCTTAAACCCTTGGAGGGGTATAAGGGCATACACCCTCCACCAAGTTTAATCTTATTTGCTATTTGTAAGCCATTTTTACAAGGTTTCTATGAGGAGTAAAAGGGCTTACACCCTCCTAGCCTTACCTTAGTTGGTTTTGCATGCTCTAGGGAGTAGAAGAGCCTACACCCCTAATGATATTATGGATCTAACTCTTACATCCAAGACTCCATTTACCCAATAAATACAAAGCACTAATCTGAAAATTTCATTGGAATGCGTGATTTTACGAGATATTCAAATTGTTTAAAGTGGAATCAATTATTTGCCTTAATAGCTTGCTTGAGCCACTAGGGTGTTTTGATTGGTAAAATATATCTTATTGTTGTTATAAAATTTATGCTACAGCCATTAGGGCTGCAACAAAATCATTTAAACTTATTTCTCTTACTCACTTTTCAACCATTAGAAATTGCTAAGAAGTTGCCACAATAATCTACTAGTCATTGTGCAAATTTTGGGTGGTTTACTTGCGATTTTTTGGTGGTTGAAACTTGTTGTTGTAGAAAATATTTGCTACAGCCATAAGGCTACTATAATAAATATCTGAAAACCCTATCTAGCAATCCTTTTTTACCATCAAATTTTGTGCTTGATTATTGGAAAGTTATCTACTGATTTAGTGCTTCGTTATCCAATACTTACTCAATAATTTTGATGGTTATTTCTGCAGTAAATAATTGAATTCATTGTTGATATATCTATGTGTTTACTTCTATAATTTAGGACATAAATCTTCACGTGCTTTCCCATTGTAATATTGGACTTGTATACTTGTCTTTCTCTTGTCTCGGGTAGGTACAATTATTTTATGCAGGTACTCAAGCATTTGGCAACCATTAACCATCACCAAGACTTGTTTCCAAGCCATCTTCCACTTCTTAGCTTGAACTATAGGGGTATCATCTTCCAGTACTCCCCTCGCTTTAGTGAAGGAGAAATCCTACACAAAGGGGGTATCCCGGGTGACCCTAGGGGGAAATGAGATGGAAAGTGAGTGGCAGTGGGTAGGTATTCCCATAGACGTTCTCATCATCTTGTGGATTGGGTCAAGCTTTTACCAACCTACAATTTGTGTGATAACATGCCCGAGGTTGATGCAGTTGGTAAAAAAGAATTAAAAAAGTGTGTTATAAAAAGAAAATTAGGATATAAATGATTAATCAAAAGCCAATATTAGCCTAAGCTCTACCCCCCCACTATGAGGCTATAACCCCAAGTCCTAATGCACTAAATGCATATAAAAAAGAAATGAATTAACTAAATCCCAATGTAATAAATGCATAAACCTGAAAGGGGGCTTGCAAAGAAATTAATGAATATCAAAAGGAAAGATAAGGGTGTAAAGAAATCATTCCAAGGAAAGGGTAACTCAATGCAACAAGTGCTCCCTCTACAAAGGCACTCATGGATATGAAACTCATATGTGGCCTTGCATGTCAATGACACCATGGCCATGAAGTAAACCCCATGTCATATCATTTACTCATACTTACACTTTGATGGGTTTCTCTGGAACTACTCGTCTACTTGGGTACTGGCAGACCTAATAACATCTTGTGATGGTCCTCCCATAACTAAAATTGGTAAATTTCATAAATTTTTAAGCTAGTGTGAATATTAAAAAAGACACCTAATGTGAATTTCTTACGTGGCTAAATTTGTTTTAAATTGTGGCTTAATTTTTATGATTCTAATAAAAATTACCTAATTCTTTGAGCCCTTGCTTGATGATGATGCACCCTTTGAGATGGTCCTTTGAATGATGTTTCGATGTTTCTCTAAGGATGTTGCATAATGTATGGATGTCATTGTGCCTTTGATGATAATCATTGGGTCATATGATGACTTAGCCTACCTATTAACACCCTTCTACACTTCCTGGACCTGGCACGTTACACATGTGAGTTGGGTTGTTACACCATTGGCCTAATGAGTCATGTAGAGGGAAGGAATCCCACACCTTGGATTTTACACCCCTTTGAGGACATTAGGGATTGGATGGATTCCATTTCCCTTGATGATGATAGTACACCTCTTTGGAGAGGTTATGGAGACCTTTTCCATGTTGATTTCACACTTGGAGGCTAGGACCTTGCACATGTGAGGACGACATCATTCTTGAAGATGATTTTATGTTTTCTTAAGCTGACCTAGAATTTGGATGATGAGTTGGCACCTTGTGGATGAGCGGATGTGAATTTCTTGATGTGGATGGCATGGATTTGGATGATGCTTTGCAAATTTTGGGGGAGAGACATGAATATTTGTGTTTTGTATCCCTTGAGGAGATGACATCACCCTCTTTTAGCCTTATACACTCACAAGTGTGGAACTTTTAGAGGACATTTTGATGTTTTAGTATTTTAGGTGGTCGACCTAAAACAAATTGTTTTAGAGGCATTTTTGGGGGTCGACCTAAGACCTATCCACCTTGTATCATGTATTATTATGTTTTAGGTGCTTCCTAGAGAGGTATAACACTTGGTTTCCTAATATATATAGAGGGAGTGTTGCCTCATTGTAAATCATAACACAACTTGTGGAGAATCACTTCTACTTGTCTCTTATTTCTTCTCTTTCACTATGGATGACTTATGTGCCTTGTCTTGGACATGATATTTTGGGTTCTTTCAAGTTTTAATGGATGATTTCATGGCTAGGGTTTCATGGTGATAATTGATTTAACTAGCAAGTGCTCTTCTTAAATCTATGTTGGTTTATTTCTTGGATGTATTAAGTGAATATGTTATCAAAGTGGTGATATTTCATGTTATCTTGTATTTTTCTTGAATAAACCTTGTCTTGAAACCCTATGAAGATTTGTAGTGGACTACCTTCCCTTGTTAATCATCTTGTTGAAGTTTGTTAAAGGACACAAGGGTATTTCTAGGGTTTGTAGTGGACTACCCTAGTTCAATTCTCGTAGAATAAAATCTTAGGGTTTGTAGTGAACTACTCTAGGATTTCACCCATGATCCATCTTGATCGCATCTTTGAAAGGTTCTTAGAATACATGGGGTGGCCTCTTAAGGTTTATAGTGGACTACCTTAACTTACCATTCTAAAGGATTAATACACAAGGTTTGTAGTGGACTGCGCTAGGGTTTAATTCTTAGGTCTTTCTTTCACCTTTGGTCTCCAAGAAAGTGCATGATTTGACTCCATATGCCCAAGGAAACAAGATGACATTAGTCTTTCTCCCTTGTTCAAAGTAGTAAACCCTAATTTTCCTTCTCCTTCGGTGTTTTATGGTTAGATTAGGATTTATTGCAATCTCCCTACAATTTTCATCCATTTCTAGCTTGATGTCTAGGGTTTATTGGCATCTTTCACCTTACAAGTGTATATTTTCATAATATATTGCTTCGTTGATTTGATTTTCAGTCTTCTAGGGATTGACATCTTGCATTATTGGATATTTTATATTCATCCATCATTTCAGCAAGTGTTTATTTACTAAAACACCATTTTAGTCTATGATTTTGTAGCCTTAATCTATTACATGCACACTCACTTTGTTTCTACTATTGTAACTTGGTAAATTGCATAAGTAATCACACTTGAATACAAATTTTATAATATCTTTTTGATTTGCAGTGTTTGGGGCATTTCTTTGACTTGTTTGGACTTGGTTAATATCATTAATTGTTCAAAATACTTCATACATACAAATATAAAATCTACTTCATTAAATGAACTCGATCTTTCCTTGACAACCTTAAACTAATGGTGGTATGTTTGAGTAACCAATATAGGAGGTTGTAAACTTGATCTGATCTTTCTATAGGATTCCTTGATGTTGCTAGGGAAGCCTCCCTTGTGTTGGGTTTCATCCTTCACTAAAATGACGAAAGTAATTGTTAAGGTGATAGTGGTAAATATTTCCAAAGTTACACTTGTCTTGCACCTCGTGAGGGGTTTTGCAGAAGGGTGATAGATCTTGTGATAACATGCCTTACCTCTCTATAAATGCTCATCTATCTTGTCTCCCCATACCATTATGAATCGAATCTCAATAAATGTCAGGAAATTATTATGGCAAGGGGGCAGATCGAATGAAAGGAAATACCATCTCATCCACTAGAAAATGGTCAAGAATCTAAGGGACAGAGGAGGGCTTGGAATCATAGACCCAGTAATAATGAATGTATCAATGGGGGAATTTTTTTTATGGAGGGTTATCAATGACACAAATCGGTGTGGTGGAAAAAGGTACCATGGAAAAAATATTTTAGAGGAACTAGACTAATATGTGTAGAACTCTAGCTAAAAGAAGTTAAAGGCTCCCCGATTTTAAAACTTCTGAAACAAGGTATTCATGTTGTCAAATACAAGATCACCTAGATCCCGAGGAGTGGGATATTTGTGACAATATGGGAATACAATGTTTATGGGAAAGAAAAATTCTCCTCCAGGTATAATTTGGATCCTCTTAAATCTTTGATGGAGGATCAAAATTATCAAAATTTGTATGATATTTATGATTGGGATGAAACACCTAGAAATTAGGTTGGATAGAATTTAGGTGCACCTCCATAACTCCTATATTCCCTCACTCGCTCATTATTTCAAGAATTTTTTGGTTGTCCTTTAGGGAACAAAAATGAGAAAGATAGGAGGGGATGAGGGGATTTGAGATATTCAATGAATGTTGGTTATAATTTCAAGCTGGAGGCAACACTTCTTCCTCTATGAACCTCAATTTGGAAGAAAATTTTGAGCAATGATGGATTTCCCAATATCAACATTTTTTGTTGAATCTTGGAACCCGAAAAAACACTCATAGTCGACGAATCTCAAGAAGAAAGGAATAACTACCCCATCACAATGTGTATTGTGTACCAATATAGAGGAATTGATCCAACATTTGTGCATTTATTGTAGTTATTCTTAATAGATGTGGGCACAATCATTGCTTGGTATTTTCCAAATAATAAGAGGACTGTAATCTTGTGAAGAACTCTTCTCTCTGTGGTGCAACATGTATGTAGAGAGTTTTAAGCATAAGCCAGATTTCAAAGGGTGTGGGAAGCATCGTCAAAATTCATTTGCTGAAAAATTTGGTTAGCTAAGAACAAAAGAGATTTTAACAATGAAAGGTGTAAACCATTACAAAATGAGATAAATTCCATCTCCCTTCTATCCGAAAATATGAAAATGAGGATTAAAACCCAGGATCAAGAGTTGGATAACCTAGAAGAAGCTCGGTTATGTTAATTCAAGTTAGATCAAATTGGCATCACCTTCAAAAGAAACAAGTTGTTTTCCACTCCATAATGAATGATAAGGAAAGAGCCTTTGGAATTTTTGGCTTGGAAGACACAACAATATTCCCACATGTTTTTCTTTGATGGAGCTTCTAAGAACAACCCAGGGGTGACAGGTGTAGGGGGAGTATCCATGATCCTGGAGGAAGAAAGGTAGCCCATTATGCTTTGGGGCTTGGAAATGTCTCTAACAATCACATGAAGGTCTATTCATTATGGCATGGTATCATCATTGCTAAGGAAGGATAAATCAAAACCTTGACAGTGCTTGGAGATTCAATGTTGGTAATTAGAGCAGTGAAGGATCAAGTAGTCTAGGGGGGAAGGAAATTAAGTTCACTCGTTTGTAGCATTAATAGAATCATTTCATACTTCAATAAAATATTGTTTTACCACATCAAAAGGGAGCTTAATGAAAAAGTATATTATTGGGCCAAGTTGGCCTCATCCCTAGATACTAGTTCCTTAATAAAAAAATTGGGGTTCCAAGCTTCACCCCAATACCTTAATTAATTCAATGGCACCCAATTCAATACACATTAACTACACATCAACAATTAGAAGTAAGTTCAAAACGGATGGCATGTGGCCTCCACAACTCCCACATATGGTTTATTTAGGCTCACTCATGGTAATTAAATGTAATGTCCCCTTCTAAATGATTGCCCAAGGGAGACGACTTAGTGGTCTATTTAATTCCCGTAGACCATAGTCGATAAAAAATAAAAGGGAATTAATAATTATTTGATGTCATTAGCGAAAATGAAACATTATAAAATGACATTAAGTAATTAAAATAAAGTAAATAATTATAAAATCACTTTATAAAAAGGTAAAAAGGTAAAAATCTCATAAAAAGCTGAAAATGGAAAAAGAAGGATAAAAGAGAGACGAGGGTTCATTTCTCTCATTATGTCGATCATATTTTCTAATTACATTGGAGAGAGATCTTGTGGCTTTACGGCTAGGGTTTTGCAGCAAAACCCTTGTGCATTCTTGGTTTTGGAGGTGAAAGATTCCACCCTAGCCAATCTAGAGGAGGATTTAACCAGGTTCTTCATTGGGTGCAATTGGCTCAAGGAAATATTCATATCTTTGCAGTGATTGTGGTTCAATAAAGAACATTCCACCTTGCAACATAGTAGAAATATGAAGGAGGGTGCACTATTGGTAGAGGAGGGTGCATTAGATAAAAGAGAGAGGTGATTTTCTTCATGTTAGCTCGATCCCCTTAGGAGAGGAGGTTGTATCTTAGAGACTAGGGTCAAATTAATTGGTTGGAGGCTGATTTATGTGGTAATAAGGCACCATTACTTGCTAAGGTATACATATCTTGTGAGCAGGGGCACATTTGATCAAAGGGAGGGCACACTTGAGGCTCATTCTTATTGATTAAAGACTATGGGAGCTTCCAAAGGGAGCACATTACTACAACAACCTATGTGGGGATTCAAGAAAGGGTTCAAATCAATCTTCATCAATTTTGATTGGTTTCCACAGCTTGAAGTTTCTACAGTAACCTACAACAACATATATCAACTTGGTATTAATCTCCCATATTTGTAACAAGGTCGGAGATTTGATAAAATAATTTATTTTGGGGTGCAATTGTTGTTGGTAGAATTGTTTTGGTATTTCTCATGTTATTGCAAACTGTTGCATTATTTTAATTTCCATTTGGCACTCAAAATACCTTGGTGTACATAAATAAATGCATGAAAAATCAAATCAGCAAACAACTCAGAAAATATAACAACAATAACTAAGGAGACAAATAATGGTATCATGCTTGCAAAATGTTTGTTAAAAGTTCCATACATTATTGAACCTACAACTACAGTAAAACATGGAAAATAGAGGGGTTTGGAGGTTGCAACCAAACTGTTTGACAAAAAATTTGAACCAAATTCCACTAAGCCTTAACAACAATCCATATTAGAGTTGTAGCAACCATATTAGTGGGATAATACATTAAATTCCACTCAATGCTCCATGTTGATATATGGGATAGTGTTTAATTTAAGGTACCATTGGTCCTTCCCTCTGTTCAGTTTGACYTGGGTTTTGAGTACCKACATAACCGTTTGTGAGCTTGGTCAGGTTTTAAGGGTGGAGTTTCAAAGTAGGAGCCAAGATTCTCTCGACGATACTAAGCAGAGGTGTCTCTGGGAGGTAGAATTAGTTGTTTCCATATCCTTAATGCAKGTAGTTTCCTTCCTCTAGACTAGGCAAGCCTTGGTTCCTCAGTTTGTGTTATGTGTGCCTGTTACCCTTCATAATTTGCAAGTTTTAGAAAGGAGCAGTTGGGATATAGACTTGTTATTTATTTTAGTCTTTCAAAGGGTTGGAAATAGGAATTGTTGTTGGGGGTTTTTCTGGTGTGGTCATTGTCATTTCAGTTTCATCATGAAAGGTATCTCCATTATAGTCAAAGATAATTCAGAGTTGAATTATCTTTGACTATAATTCTTCTCATGCATGAAGAAATCACCCAAGCAAACAACGGAGCTCTCATGTTAATTTCTTGCAAAATCACAGAGTTGGATCACGCTAGTGCCATTCAGAGTGTAAACATAAATTATCCTTAAAAATTAATGGATTGACTTCTTGGAATTTTAATGCAACACACTTCTCTCTCTCTCTCTCATAATAACCTAGGCTCTGGAAATTCTCTGCAAGTAGGACTAAGGGGGGAGGAAATAATATGTTACAAAATAGACCTTATGAATATTGAGGAACCAAGTCATCCTCACTCAAGAGAGGGGAAGGAAGCCAAAGGCAATGTCCACCACTAAATGTGTGATTGTTTTTTCGAATTGCCAGCTTTTTTGGGTTAGTTTGTTAAGCAAGTCACAAGTGGAATCACCTGGAACTCATGTCTAGAATTTTTTTTAAAGTATAGCATTTTATGTATAGAATTTAGTACTTTTTTGGAGTTATCTCTAAATTTTGATTAATGTACATGTTGCTAACCTCGGCGCAACACCCTTTGTAATGAATTCAAATTGTTTTTTCTGGGTAAACAAATAATAATTAATTAATTAATTAATAACGATGATGATGATCATCATCATCATCAATTAATAATATTATAAATTAATAATCAAAATTATAGTTCGTTGTATTTGCTACAAATATTTATATATATCAGTGACCTAATAATTGAAGTTATCAAAGAAAAACAATGAACATATTGGAAATGAGATGTTTATGCGATCAAAACATCTAAACCTTATTTATGTTTGTATGCTCATTAATTGGTTGAGACAAACATTGGTTGATTTCTATTCATTAAAATATAGCTTGTAAATTATTAACTCCGATTGATTTAAATTCTCGAAATAACAATATGAACCCACCATATTATATATATATGTATTAAAAATACCACCAAGAGTACAATGAATACTGCTTGGAAAAACTACACTCCTAATTCTACTTGATCACCCACATTTTCTTCACCACTTACATTCACACCATCCTCTTCTTGACCCGATGGAACAATTGCAATAGGTATATTTTGAAAAAACCYTTTTTCCCCGGGTGTACATGAAATTGCAAACCACAATTTTGCGTCAGAGACATCAAGATGGAAGAAAATTTGTTYAATATGTTCTCGAAGCACAAATGGTTTAGCTTGAGATGTAGAGATTTTTMTATGTATTTAATAGAATATAATTCATTATCTAGGTCATATCTAACAATTCTTGTTTTATCAAAAAAATCGAACCATTTACATTTAAAGGACCTATAGTCCAACTCAATTATCTATTAAATAGTGCCAACRTAATCAAGTTGTCCAGTTGGGTTTGTATCCCCTTGAACTTGCATGACTTGTTTGATCAAATGAAACAAACACTCAATAATAACATGTTTATTTTCCATGATCCAAACTCTCCATTCTAAAATGATGTCTATATTTCCATGTTGTAGGATATGTTCATACCCGCATGCATAGGAAAAAATCTTGTTAAAATCAATAATAGAATTAAACTTCTAACAATACACAAATATGACCAATTGAAATTTATGAAGTTAATCTCATAATCAATTCAATATCATATATCATCCTTTTACATCCAATTCCTATGTTCAGTGCATCTAGTTCACTTTCATTTTTGGCTCATCCCAAATTTTTTGTTTGCTCCTTCACCCAAGTATTTGTGCACTATGTAGGTCATGGATCACATAATTCTACAAGGAGTGGAACACACTATAGGATCGACCTTCTAAATGCTTTTATGTCCCCTGTGTGTGCCTTTGTGTGTTTTAAAGTTAAATTTAACCTCTGTGCAACCTGCGCTTTGTTCACTAACGTGCATGTACCTTTATATGGCTACAAAAGGATACAAAAGGAGGAGGAAAGGTTCTAAAGAGAATCATTAACAGGGAAATTTAATGTGCCTATTGAGATAATAGAAGACCCTAAAGAAACAATATCAACAATCAAGTGGACAACCACAACAATAGATTCATCAGCTAAGAAGGTTAAGAAATATGCTAAGGGAAATCAACCAATCATGGAAGCTCCCAAGGATGTTAAGTTTCCCATTTATATAGATACCTATTATATTTCTAGAATTGATGGGTCCCACACTTATAGTGAACTATTCCATTTGGTTAAATACATAAAGGGGCTATGAGATGATGATGAATTGAATGAAAGGGAAGCAGAATACATTACAGTAGCACTTGATTTAAAGAACTCCTTTATTCATAATGCAACAACTAGATCCTCAATGTCACGCTGTGAAAAAATCATCAAATTTACAATACACATAGAGGTTAGCACCAAAAGGGTCCTGAATGACTAGGGAAAGCGTATTATCTCACTTGTAGTAACAAATTTCTAATCCTACTACAAAATGTCAAATTTTTAAATCTACTTTACCAACAAGTGGTTGAGGGGTTTCACTCGTTGCCATAGATATTATGAGATTCTTGCAGAGTGGTATGAGGAAGGGAGAACTTTCTAAGGCCCAAGTAATAATCCCTTCCCCACCATACACATTAGGTTACGATATACATGGGAAACCCAAATAGTAAGCATGATACATGGTGAGAAAGATTCAACTTATGTGAAAATAGCATGGGTGCCAATGATGCATGAGATAACTAAAAAGGGAAAAGTTCTCATCTGGGAAACCATCTTATCCAACTCACTGGAAAATGTTGTAGGAAAGGCCTAAACAAATTCACTCATGATATCTTCTTAGTTTTATGTCTTTTTATTTATTAGATGTGGTTTATTCCTCCAACACATTCACATGATTAAGATAGTATTGGTCTCTATAATATCCACCTGCTCATGTCTATTTCAAGGATTCATGGAAGAATAGGTGTAAATATCATTTTTCTCGCATTCATGAAGACTTCTTGGAATAATTGAATGCACTTAAATTTTGTAACCCTTTCCCAAGGATATCCCTAGAGGCCATAGAAGTATTGAAGAATATTTGGGATTGGCACCTAGATGAATACTCCACTTACATCATAATCTATTGCGTTAATTAGGTACCCCGTACTCTTCAAGCATACATGCCAAACATGTTGCTCATTTAGGAAATTGGATATCAAACTACATTGCATGGATACAATGCATGCATGATCAAGGATGAAAATAAGATATGTCCAAATTATCCATTGTACATAGGTATGTATGGACTGATAAATTCCACTTGGGCGAGGATGGAAGGAGAAAAGATCTAGATATATGAGTTTAAGTTAGAAAAGACTCAAATGAATGATCCTCTAAGTATTGTTGAAAACCATAGAGTTGAGATGAATATCCCCTTCCCTTATAAGCATGAAGAAAATGAAGTTAAAAAAATCATAGAAGAGCATTAACTTGTGAAGAGGTCTTGAATAATTTGAAAATTATTCTTGAAGAAAAAGAAAAGAAAAAGCAAGAGGAAAGTGAGAAATTTTCTACTAAAAGACTAAATCTTAAAGAGAAGAGGAGAGTTAAGGAAATGAGAAGAGAAAAATCACAAGAAAAATATAAATTAGAGGTCGAGGAAAAAAGAAAAGTATAGGCACATACAAATGCTACTTAGAAAGAAGAGTTAACAAAGAAAAATAAGTTGATGTTAGGGCCAAAGCAAAGATTGCAACAAAGAAGAAAGAAGTTGAGAAGAAATCCAAGGTAGATGTAGAAGCTAAGAATACAATCAAGGAAGAGATTGAATCCAAAATGAAACAAGAAGCTAAGAAGAAAATAAAGGAAGAGGCTGAAGAAAAAAAGAAATAATAATCCGAGAAGAAAGCCAAGGGAAATGCTTATGCTAAGAGTTTAAAAGCTAAAGTAGAAAAAGAAACATAGAGAGGAGAAGAACTGAGAGATAAAGATGAAGCAAGAAAGATAGTATATCACTCACTAAAGTTGATGACACAACCATCTAGAGGTTTATTGAAACCCCCACCAAAAACATAACACTAATTAACACTCTATTGCCCAAAATGGAGGAATTTGAGAAAAGGACGAGGTAGAGTATTGCTTCGTATAAATATCCCTTTAAACAACACATTTTTTGTTATGTACCTTAGATCTAAATTTTTTATCATATATAAGATATCCAAGAATATGCTAAATAATTCCATTTACTTTATTAATATCAAAACCCTCAATATAGGGAAATGCCTTACAATTGATCCTTTTATGGAAGGAATCTAATCATGTTCACTTGCCTCTTCGAGGGTGCAACCTCCTAATGAGCTAACATAAAAATACAATAAACTTCCACACATATCACAAGGAGGACTCCATCCTTATTTGTAACTAATTGAGAGAGTCTTAGTCATAACAACATCCTAAATGTCTAGCGGACCTTATTTAATGAGGCCCCAGTACAGTTATTCAATACTAACTACCATAGTGGAACTTATTTAATAATAAAAATCATAGTGGACCTAGTACACCTTACATAGATTGGCCTCCACTATTATTACTCTATTATGGGCCTTTTAGTCCCCCATTACACCTCTAGGGAGAATCCCAACATTCCACCCCTCTTAGAAAAACATTGCCCTCGATGCTTGTTGGGAGGAGGTAAAACCATAAACTAAGCTCGCATGGATGAGTGTTGACTGCAATGATGAAGTAAGCCAAAGAACCAGGGTCCCATGTACAAATTCTAGCCATTAAGTTGAAATAGTCCAAGGAGCTCCACAATAAACCTGGGTCCCATTTCCAAGTGTTCATGTTGAATCCCCTTTGAAGATACATGAACTCAATAGTTAGCTGAAAATTGTGCTCCAAATGTCTACCCTGGTCATGTGGATCCAAATATATATACCCATTCATACAAAAAAAATTGTCCACATAATAGACTACTAGTAGAGAATAGGCAAGCTGAAAACTAGTAATCATAACAAGCTCCTAACTTCTCTCCATGGTGTTCTCTACGTAAGATGGAGTATATTCATCAAATAGAAGATGAAAGTAGTTGTCATGCCACTATTCATAACTCTCAAGGTTTTCCAGTTATCTTACATAGAGATCTGATGAAGAAGTATCATGAAGAGGATCCTACATCATTTTTACACAAATTGTTTTTCTTTGAAGAGCTTGGATCCTACATCGTGCTTACACCAAAATTAGCTCCCGGGGAAGAAATCAACATGTGAAAGAAAAAATTTGACAAGGGAAATTCCCAATTGGTTGAACTAAGGGATTTGAATGAAAGAGATTATGCAACAGCCATCTCCTCTACAATGCTACAAGAATTTGTTGAGAACCAAATTATGGAGGTTGACAAAGGTTTATCAGGAAAAGAATGAAAGGAAACTAAAAATCTCATCAAAAAATTCAAGGATAAATTTGCTTCTTACCATGATGGTTTGAAGGCCTACAAGGGAGATGTAGTTCAACACTCCATACCCTTGAAGGAAGGTATCAAGCCACTTCGACATAAGTTGGCCCCTCTTGTTCAAAGAGAATTGCAAAAATTGTATGAAGCAAGAATCATTGTTCCCACAAAACATTATACTTGGCCCTCCTATCCATATGAAATGCAAAGAAAAATTGATGAATTGATCGAGCTTGATGAGAACAGAAGATACGACTTTGATCACCTAATATACAATCAAGAAAAGAAAAAGAGTAAGTTTGACAAGAAGACTCGTCGACAAAGCTTTCAGAAGGGTGACTTCGTCCTCTTATGGAACAAACGAAATGAAAAAGCAGGTAAACATGGTAAGTTTGAAAGTATTTGGTTAGGTCCTTACATGATTGAAGATGTTGCAGGTACCAATTCTTTCTACTTAAGTTATTTGGATGGTGAGAAGTTGCCCTTTCCCACGAATGGGTAATCTTTGAAATTGTTCTATCAAGGTAATATTTGATGCCTTTGAGACATCATTGTACCATAATATGTTTTCTAACTTTAGCTACTTTTGTGTTTCATTTTATTGAGTATTGCATTTTATCCTTTATTGAATAAAGAAAATAATGTTTATATTGTATGAAATTCTCTAAGGGTTGACGTTATGTACTTCGTTTTTTTTCATTCCATGCTTGGATTTTATTTTTATCTCAAGGAAGGGAAAAGACACTCGTGTCTTCGCCACCCTTGCAGTTAATATCCATTTTGTGAGAATGTTTAAGGTCTACATGTTTCTAGAAGAGTCTAGAATTCTCATGCACTCTCGAGATGAGAACATGTCTCCAAGTTGGAGCCAGTGGTTACAACCCAAATTCTCTGCAGTATACCCTACATTTTTTCATGAGATGAGACCACTTCAATGTGCCCAAAGTGTGATGAATTTTTTGTATGTGGTCATGATGGGATGACTTGATGTACAAGTGTTGGTTAGAGGTTACCCAAATCCCCTCAGGTGGATGGTCATGGCATGTCCTTTAGTCCCCATTCTCAGAGTGCTTGATTTTATTTCTTTGGTTGACTACCCCTTAGAGTTGGTAACTCTGTCTAAAGTCGGGCATTTATGTCGTGGGTGGTATGTGAGTATTTTTAGGTGGATATACTAAGATACATGATTTATGGGTCCCTAACTATTCACTTATTATTTTTCTATGTAAAAGGTGATTGTTCTTTGTAAGGGTTGTCACACCCATAGTTTAGCACACCTTACCCACATCGACCCTCTCTTTCTTATGTATGTACCACATTTTGGCCATTGGATATGACTCTACACTTTATCATCCAATGCCATATTTCTCAAGGTAGTTTCACATCATTTAAGGCATATCACTGATTTTTAGGCATTGGTCACACTTTCTGAGGCACAAACCGATTGTTTTCCTCCACATGGACCTCCTCTACACTGGCCATGTATCAGATGCCAGAATTACCCCCTCCTTTGACACCCTTTTAAAGAATTATCTTCACTAAAGGAGGGATGACCTCTCTTGGGGAAATTTATGACAACCGTGGGGTTTATTTTGAGCCACTTGGATGATGTGGAGGTCACTTAAGTGAATTTTCACTTGAATATGATGAAATGACACTCATCCCTTGCCATGTGGAGGGGATTTTGATCACACTTTTGATTATGTGTTGAATAAATGGAAGAATCCATCCACTTATAAGAAAGGCTTTATTTGAATTGGGGTAAGGTTGTCCCCTTGCTTGAAGGAGGACGTTGGAGCTAGGTTGGACAAGTATATAGCTTCCTTGCCATATTTTGAGGCCTCCCAAAGTCACTTCTGATGGAACGTTGTACCTTGGAGCCAAATTGGCCCTCTTAGAAGCTTTACATCATTCTTGTTTTTTGGGATTTTATGACCCACTTGTTCACTTGGAGGGTCACTCCCATGCTTCATGGAGGTGCCTTGACCTTAGGCATGGACATGGTCATGCTTTGGAGAAATATTTCAATGATTTATGGACATTATTTGAACATTCTTTGAGAACATTTTGTGGAGGCCACCCCATTTTATGAGAGTTTATGGCATGTAAAGCATTATTTAATTGCAATTTGACTTAGTCTCCAAATTATGTGGATGACAAGCCACTTTTATTTTATTTCCTTGGGCTTATTTTAAGGAATAAAAATTAGGAAGGATGTGTGAGCTTCGTCTATAAGTAAATGCACTCCTCTCATTCCAAATTGTTGTAAATTGTTGGAGATCATTATTGGAGCCACTAATAGAAGATCTTTTACTTGGTGTTTCTTGGTGTCAATTCTTGGATCCCTTTCTTTCTTGGTTATTCTTCTTGTTATTTTTTCTAAGACTATTATGAATGCTAAAGATTCTATATAAACTAACAAGAATCAATCCATTGAGGCTTTATCAACTACTTGGAGGGAGGGAATCTAGGGTTTGTATCTATTCCTTATTCCCTAAAACGATTTTGTAAGCGTGTATCTCTTGTCTTGATTAGTTATATACTCCTTAGCAATGGTTTTAAGTATTATTTTCAAGTCTTTTGTTGATCTTGTTGGTGAAGTTTATTCCCTTGGAGAAACCCTTCTTGTAGGGCCTTGGTTTCATGGTTTGACTTGATTAGACAAGAGACTACTAGCCTTGTGTCCCTAGTCTCTCACTCTAATCCATAAACGTTGATAATGGATTCAGCTTAGAGGGGCATACTTCTTGACCCCATAAGCCCTAAGTGGAGACAAGACATTGAGCTTAAATCCAACAACCAACCATTAAAACCATAAACAATCATTTCTTTTATTTTCTTGTCATATAAAATACAAAAAATATAAAAGATAAACCATCAAAAATATCTATTTCACTATTTAGAGGAAAGCTAATGGTTTGCTTTCATTTTCTAAACATTTGCATCCGTGGGTTTATGCTTCATTGTTAATTTCTAACCATAAGAATGTAAACCAGCCCTGTTGGTGTTGTTCTATAAGGTTTTATCTAACATTTTGTGGCTGATTTAAGGTGTTTAGTAATTCTAGAAATTAAATTACAACAATAAAAATCAGAATTGGTGAAACCCTAAAGCTAGGGTTTAACCCTAAAAGGTGTATTCTAAACCTACTCTAGCTTATATTTAACTTATGGATTGTTTATAAAGAATATATAACATATTATAATGGTGAATTTCAACTCCTAAGTGGTTCATTGTTGTTATTTTTCATTTTGGAGACTTTTGGTGAAACCGTAGGGGGATTCACCACCCCACTTTGCAAGTTTCAGTTAATTTCACGGTTATTATTCATTGGTTATTGCATTTAATCATTGTTGGGATGTGTTTTCATAGTTTATTCATTACCATAGCTAAAGTACCCAAGGTTCATCAATTTAAGTTCTTTTAGGTACTCTTGGGGTACTTTTCCTCACCCAAAATATGCATTTTCTGTGTTTTATTTACTATCATAAATTAGATTTTGGAATTGTTCGACAACATAAAACTATTCCAATTTGTAGCATATAACCAAGGTATAACTTTGCTATATCATTCACCCTTTATTTTTGCAATTAGATATAGAGAGTGATTTCTTAGTGATTTCTTCATCTAGAGAGTGATTTCTTAGTGCCGATTTATATTTCTATTGTTAATTGTTTATTTCAGATCCAGATATTTTTATAATTAGACCCTAACCCTCTTTATATTCTAGTATTTATTTCCCTAACTTTTTGTTGAATATCCTAAAGGCATTTTTCTATTAAGGGATTGGTATATCTAACATGTATTGACGTGTGTAGTTGGAAGTGAGTTGTACTATGCAAGTTGTTTCTAAGGATTAAGATACCCCCTGTGGTTTTAAGGAGCTGGCCTAAAGTGAAGGGGATATCATGTTAAGGTGGAAATGGTGCATTTCCCATGGTGTGTTTGTTGGCTCGCCAATTTGACATCTTTTACATCCTCATTTGGTCTTCTTTTTTACCATTTCACCTTATCCTTACCCATGTTTATTATGCATATAGCCACATTTACCCACACATATGAAGTTAATGCACTTAACAACCTTATTTTTGTTTATTGTTATAATTTCCTTTATTTTTAGTGATTTAAAGAGGATTTGGATTAATCTTGCTCATGAAGGTTTTTTACAGTTAAGTTCTTATACCTAATGCTTAGTTCATGTACCTGACCTCCATGTTTAGCATATATGCGCACCTCCAGGGCCAAAATGAAGACAAGGGTTTTGTTGGAAATACCTCCAATCTGGTTTAAAGTTCACCAGTTTGCACCCATGTGACACATGTACACCTCCAACACACGGTCAAAGCTCATGGTTAAAATTGTGTCAAAAATAGCAGCAACGACCTTCATGTTGATGTTACGAGAACATCAGAAAGACATTCTTCCATATATATATATATATATATATATATATATATA
>SNQJ01S0002539.1:226436-243338 GCA_010110895.2 Picea sitchensis | reverse complement strand
TTTCCCTGTACTTGTGATTGTTAGTTTATCCTACTGTAACAATGAAAATGGGGGCGCCAATCTCACAAATATTCCAGTGACATTAACGATGAACCAGGGTGTTTCCAGTTTTTTTTTAAGTCGGGAAGATTCCCCCCCTCCACTAATCCATGATACTACCGATTGAGATAGACATGAAGGTGAATCATAAAAGCATAATTAAGGTATCACCCTTTTTTCCATATGGGTTAACATTAATATTTTTTTTTATGTTAAGAGTAGTTCACATGATGCATTACAAACAAAACAATGTTTGAGATATTGACAATGCTTTCACGTCCTCTTCGGATGCGTAAATTCAAATTAACTCTATACTAAGCTTAAGAGCAAGCAATCAAGGTTGGGGAAAGTTAGTATATCGGTATTGATACAACATTGAATTTAGAATAAAAACATTGTTACGAAAGTAGAGTTTCCACGTAATGAGTGCATGAAAAAAATGAAATAATCAAAGTTAAGAAGCACCAAGATGAGCTAGACTATACATTGTGGACCCCAACCTTTATTATAAGGTTGATGGTGATGAATATTTGATTCTAGTACTATACATTGATTATTTGTTTCTTACTAGGGTAGAACACTTGATAGCTTGGTGCAAAGAGGAGTTGTGGAGCTCCAGTACATATCCACGAATGTGCAGATAGCAGACATTCTCACCAAGTCATTGTCTAGAGTGAAGTAGGAGTACTTCAGAGACAAGCTTGGTGTGATGCAGAATGTCCACCCTTGTTAAGAGGGATGTGTGGTGTTTCTCTCCTCTAGTCGGCTAACCCATCTGGTCAAGGGTTTCCCTGATCATTCATGTGAGGTGGCTGAGGGAGTAATTCAAAACCAAGTACAAGTCTTTCCTACACCATGTGAGGTGTCTATGTGTGAATAAGACTTGCAGCTTAGCCTTGCTTACTCCATGTGAGGTGGCTAGATGTGAATGGGGCTATGACCGTAGTCTTACCTATGCCATGTGAGGTAGCTAGGTGTGAATAAGACTACTGGGAGAGGAGAAACATCACAACATAGTCATGGAGACTATGGCAGTGGTTGTGTACCACTGGACAATAGTTGTGCACTACTATGACATGGAAACGATTGTGTACTATTGAACGACATTGCAGTAGTTGTGTGCTACTGGTTTATTGTAGCATAGTCATAAAGACTATGGTATATGATTTGAGCTACCGATGGCGTGGTAGTAGCACTATGCTACTAGTTGATTGCAGAGTAGTCAGTGGATTACTAGATGAAGCAACCAAGACATTGATTTCACAAGGAAACCTCGATATGTCTTGGGGGACATTAGTTCCATGAGGGGACCTCGATGTGTCCTAGAGATGTTTGAGGTAGGGATCAATAGGGAGTACACCATTCCTCACAACCCTCAACAGAATGGGGTCACATAAAGGAAGAACAAATCTATTTTTGAGGTAGTCAAGGCGATGATTCATGATCAACATTTACCTATGTTTTTGTGGGAAGAGGCATCCATGACTACAATGTATGTTCAGAATAGAAGTCCTCATAAGACTTTGAGGAACATTACTCTCGAGGAGGCCTTCACCGAAGTGACGCTGGAGGTTTTTCAAGATATTTGGTTTTCCAGTATACATTCATGTACCCAAGGAGAAAAGGACCAAGCTAGACCCTTCAGGCAGAAATGGTACATTTTTGGGGTACAGTGCTTCTTCGAAGGCATACTGGATCTACATCCATGGTCAAAGACTGATTGAGGTGAGCATAGATATTACCTTTGAGGAGGAGGTAGCCTTCAAAATATCTAGAGGATCTCACATGGAGATTGATAGTGAGAGAAAGAAAGAGATGGTTCCTTCTCCCCCTCACCCTCCAGCAGTTCAGAGGGAGACAATTGAGCCTATTGATCCAATTGATATTTTTGATCATGTAGCTCTAGTTTATATTCTCAGATATATTGCAGTAGGTCGGAATAGACATGCATGGGATCATCAGAATCTATAAGAGGAAGAAGGACATGCATCTCCTCGTGGTACCTTCTGAGAGAGAAAGAGACCTCAAAGATATCTGCGCTATGCTGCAGCTATGAGCCACATCATTGATTCTGAGCCTTCTTGTTATGAGGAGGCATCTAGTCACCCAGTATGGAGAGATGCCATGATGGAGGAGTATCAGTCCATCATGAGGAATTTATGTGTGGGATATTGTTCTGAGACCTGAGGAAAATTCTGTAGTGACTTCCAAGTGGATCTAAAAGATCAAACACATAGTTGGCGGGAGCATCGAGAAGCACAAAGTGAGATTTGTTTCTAGAGGATTCTCTCAGGTGGAGGGAATAGATTATGAGGAGACATTTTCCCATGTTTCCCGATACACTTCTATTCGAATAATTATTTCCCTTGCAGCATCCATGGGTTGGAGACTACATCAGATGGATGTGAATACAACCTTTCTTAATCGAGAGATTGAGGAAGAAGTATACATTGAGCAACCAGATGGTTTCGTGATACATGAGAATGAGTCTCATGTGTGCAGGTTGAAGAAGGCCATGTATGGAATCAAGCAGGCACCTTGAGCTTGGTATGCGAGGATTGATGGACACCTGATGAGTTTGGACTTTAGAAAAAGTGTTGTTGATCCCAACTTGTACTACAAGATTGTTAATGATGAGTCCTTGATTGTGTTCCTCTAAGTTGATGATTTATTCCTCACCGATACAAAGAGCCTTATTCTTGAATGCAAGTATGCGTTGTCCTATGAGTTTGAGATGAAGGACCTTGGTATGATGCACTACTTCTTGGGACTAGAGGTGTGGTAGAGAAGTGATGAGATCTTCCTAAGTCAGGGGAAGTACACAATTGAGATATTGAAGAAGTTTGGGATGTTGAACTGTAAGCCCATGGCTACACCAATGGTGACGAATCTGAAGAAACTAAGTGTGTCTTCTTTCGATTCCAACAAGATTTATTTGACCCTGTACAGAAAACTAATTGGATCATTGATGTATCTAGTTAACACCAGACCAAATATTTTCTATGCAGTGAGTGCACTTAGCCAGTTTATCAGTCAGTCGAGACAGACACATTGGATCGTTGYGAAGCATGTGTTGAGATGCCTGCAAGGCACAGTTGGACATGGTCTAAGATATACTTCCAGTATTAACATGATATTACAAAGATATACTGACTCTAATTGGGCAGGGAGCGCAGTAGACAGGAAGAGAACTTTCAGGTGTTTCTTCACTTTGGGATCTGCCATGGTTTCCTCGTGTAGAAGGAAACAAAGTTCTTTGGCTTTGAGCACCGCATAAGCAAAGTACATTGCATTGAGTTTGGCAGTGCACGAAGCAGTGTGGCTTCACAAGATCCTTGCAGATTTATTTGGACATGTGATGGATTCCATCGTTATTCATTGTGAGAACCAAAGTTGTGTGAAGCTCTCAGAGAATCCAATGTTTCATGAAAAATTGAAACACATTGAGATCAAGTACCATTACATCTGAGACATGGTGCAAAGGAAGGCACTATTGATGCAGTACCTTCCTACAAATGAGCAGGTTGTTGATCTTCTTACCAAACCCCTTACCAAGACAAATTTCGAGTACTTTCGTGACAGACTTGGCGTGGCAGAGAATGTCTCCATCGTTGAGAGGGAGTGTTGATGTTTGAAGCTTCCTGAGACATTCTCCAGGTCGTACTCCTTTCTGACTGAGTTGAGTTGATATGTGAGGACACTTATCCTAGAGGGATAAGTGGGTTTGGGCTTATAGTCCAATGTCCCTTGTGGAGAGCACACAAGGACACATCAAGGGAGTTGACCTTGACGTCACACACTATGGGGAGTTGACCCTAGTGTTTCTAGAGGGAGTAGCCTCTAGAAGTCCACATGGGAGTGCCATGTGTGACAAACCTTTTGCTACAATCTCTCGAGTAAGCATCGGGTGGACCTTCTCCTAAATTGGGTTGCAGACCAAGGGAGATATGATGCATATATCACAAAGGTGTACTTGTGGTAAATGGGCCCAGGCGTAGTCCTTCCTTGATCATGACAAGGAATAATATGGACTCGATGTGCTTCAGGTGCTTTCCACATATTAGTTAGCATCGAGTTGACATTCCCTCACAGGGGTGTACCTGTGGTGAACGAACCTGGTGTGGTCTTTGTCCTAGTCATGGTGATTTGACTAGGAATGATAAAGAATCAAGATGCTAGATGCTATCACATGTGGACCCAAAGTGAGCCTGATCTCAGAGAGAGTCAATTGGCTTAGAGGGAGAGTCGAAGAAGGAGTTTCCCCTCAGTTCAGGTGGGAGAGAGACATCTCCCAAGACTGGTAGACAAGTGTCATGAGTCTATGGTAAAGTTTGTATACTTAAGAGACAAGCTTCGACATGATGAAGAAAGTCTCCCTCATTGAGAGGGAGTGTTGATGTTTGGACAACATCGGGAAGACATTCTTCCGGATATAAATATAAATATATATATTTATATTTATATCATATAATATATGACATGATATTTATAATACAAGGTATAAATATAAATACATATAATAAACAAGTAGTTATTTATTATCCAAGGGATGCATCCTTTCATGGATGGTCACCATATGTTCTCTATATATGGAACACTCATCATTGTAATAATATATTGATTATATATTATCTCATATGAAAAATTCAAGACTTAAAACATGATTCTCAGGCAAATGAAGAAGAATCTGAAAATTTTGGAACATGGGTTTTTTGGAGAACACGCCCATTTAGCTGACTTGTGTGTGGTTTTCGAAAATAATGAAGGATCTGAGAGATATGGGTGTTTTTCCAATCTGGGTTTGCCCAAATTTGTAGTTGCGGCCATCTTCTCCATTCTTCTAGACAATGGATGCGCCCAACCAACAAAGGAGATGGAATTTACCTATTCTCAGTATTTTTATGTTATGTGAAATCAATTGTAGCTAGATCTTGGGTTATTTCTGCAACCAAGATTCATTAAACATGAGAAATCAAATATCTTGTAAACTAATAATGCCTTGACAATTCTGATTTTAGGGAATTAGTTTTGATCCACTACATTGTTCCTCCCTGTATATAAACAATCATAGAACAGAGGAGAAGGTGTGTATTAGTATTGGGAGCTTTTTTAAAGAAGATTATTGTAAGGAGATGGTGGAATTCATGCTTGAGTACTTGTAAACTCTATTTCATTTCAATAATAATCAGTTGTCGATATTTTTTCTTGTGTTTGAAGTGCTCACTTAGTTTGTAAGTTTTCCCACAGTGTGTGATGGGTTTGGTAGGATCCCCATTCTTCAACATGCATTGTGTTTATTTTTTCTTTGTTAGTTGATAGGTTTGATTTCCATTCATAGATTCATTAAGTTCCTTTTATTTATCAATCTTTTGATTTAGATAAAGACATAGATGTAATTGCTCAAAACCAAGGATTATTGTTGTAATTACATACATTTGGAAGTACAAGAATGCTTGGACTGATCCAATGAAGGATTGTACTCGGATCAGGTTAAATGTAATTGACATTCATGGTGAATGGATGGCAGTTGCTTCTATGTTTCCTGCAACTTTCTCTTAGGCTCTGATCATGCATTTATGTGCTTGCATCTCAAAGCTTACGAGCCACCGAGTTCATGAATTAAATGTCCAAAATTTATTACATATAAATATCCCTACAATGCTTATCCCCAATAACACCCTCACAAAGGTTGTTAGTTTGGACGGTAACAAACCCCCTTACCTTTCCCTCTCGTGGTGTCATATCCTCTTTAAGTGCTCATTCTCAATCAATCTTAGATATTTCATTTATTTCAAATGTCAATATTTATACATATTTAAAATCACCATAACATATCTACCTTATACCTTATAGTGTAAATCGAACATAATAATAAAAATATTTAGGGAAAAACATTTTAATATATACATATTTAAGTTCAAACTATTCCAAAGAGCGGAAATTAGAACATTACAAACAAGATGACTTTGACAATAATCAACAAATCAAATCTTTGATGTGTTATCTCTCCAACAAAATATATTGATAAAAAAAAATATATTGATAAAAAAGAGGGATATTAGGCATGACTTGATGACCTAACATGATAAATCGTCACATATATAAAATCACCCCACAATAATGACACATGTTTATCTAAGAAACTAACAGTTGAAACATTTATTATGGTGGAACTACATAATTTTTTTATTTTTTGAATGAGAAAGATAATTATTCATTGTTTTTCACAAGATTTTCTTCGTAAAAGTGAGTACCCAATTCAACTAGAATAAAAAAAGAAAGGTACAATCAACAATAAAGTCAAAATCAACACTAAGATTTCATATGGAGATAAAATCAATTAAAAATCATGTGAAAGATTACTCTGGCTCGTAAACAAACTACCGCCACTACCTCAATTGCGTTCGACATGTCATAATTGCTTTCCTCAACACAAGACCTTTTGTTTTCATGAATATTACAAAAGTAACACCATAAGAGAAAAAATTTAAATCTTTAATGGGAAAATGTTAAGAAATATGGAAGATAGGCAATGAAAGGTTATGATAAATGAAGATGGAGAGATTAGTATACACATATTTTTGAAATTTTTCAACATGTTATAAATGATCAATTGTGACCATTAGAAAGTAACAAAATTTATAATCATTTAATTTACTAAAACAATTAAAACATATAGATTTAACGTATATAAAACATATAGATTTGTATTGATAATAATAGTATTTAAAAAATATAGATTTAACTTAGTAAAACAATTAAAACTTAGAAAGTAACAAAATTTATAATCATTTAATTTATTAAAACAATTAAAACATATAGAAACGTATATAAAACATGTAGATTTATATTGATAATAATAGTATTTAAAAGATATAGATTTAATTTATTAAAACAATTAAAACATATAAATTGATTTAACGTATATAAAATATATAGATTTGTGATTGATAATAATATTATTCAAAAAATATAGATTTATAATTGATAATAATATTATTATTTATAATAATGCTTTAAAACAAATATTGTATATCATTTATAAAAATTACCAATCTAACAAAAAAAAATAACTAGTACAAAGAAAATTCCAAAGGATTAAAAAAAAACCATGGATTGCAACAAGTGTTTTTATTTTTCTCACGTTGACAAGCAGGGTTTAGATTTTATGTGAACCTTGCATGTGTTAAGGAATTTTATTAATGAATACATTTTATATAAATAGTTAAATTAGTTAGCAAACTTGGTTATCAAAATGTCACTTAGAAAAGTCATTTACTTTAATTATTTGATGTTTTGTTATAGTTATATTTATTTTCCACTTAAGAACTTACCTAGAGACAATTTAATGGGTGGTTTTAACTTAACAATTATAATTGAAGTTTTGTTATTGTTATATTTATTGTTATAGTCTAATATGAAATGAAAGATTTTTGGTGATTTTTTGCGGGGACATTTACCTAAAATTAGGAAGAAAATTGTTAAATCTATATATTTAAGTGTTTATTTATATATAATATCTTAGGGTTTTTCAACATATTGAGTTCATTTTTACATTTAAAAATAAATTTTAAACAACAAAAATAGTGATTTCGTAAAAAATTATATAATCAAATTCCAACTAAAAAACTACATCATATAACAGTCATATTTATTTTTCATTAAAATCTTACCCAAATCCCAATTAAAATAATTAAAAAATTACTCTCTTTTTTTCAACACACTAACAAGTCATTTTTAACACTTTAACATACAATATGTGATGGTTCAACACATATAAAGTTTAGTGATGCACGTGTACCAAAGATACAATTTAACTTGTGGTTCTAACCCAACAATTACAATCGTTTGAGCACTTTTTACCTCTTATAATTATCATGATATTTGATAACTCCAATCATTGTTCAACCTCCATCAACTTTTGGTTCGAGAGAAGCCATCATTGGATTAACATCACACCAACTAACCATATGAAACCAAAAACGAAGTTAGTGAATAGTTTTGAAGTTTGAAAATTCAAAAGAATGACCATTGAAAGTATTAAAATTGTTTGAAAAAGACTCGAGTAAATCTTACTCTTCCTACTTGTGAATGGAGCAAATCTTAAGGTTAGGAGTTAGGAGTTATAAGAGTGTATAATAGATGTTTATATTTATGTATGCTACATGCTTTAGTTAGGAATTGGTGTAGTATGTGAGATGGTTAACATAGAGTGTGTAATAGATGTTTATATTTATGTATGCTACATGCTTTAGTTAGGAATTGGTGTAGTATGTGAGATGGTTAACATGTTGTATGTTGAGTCAATTAATATATTATTGTTTTTTTTTTATATAGAATTAATATAATGTTGGTTGGTAAATATTGTTTTTTTTCATATTTGATATTATATATTTATTTTAAGGAAAACCTTCTTAGAAAATTTAAGGGATACTTTTTCAAATTTAGGGATAATATTTCTAGTAAATCGCATACTCTAAACATGTTATGATTTGACTTTTTCTAGTTATTTTTTTTCTGATCATTTTTATTTAAAACATGGCTAAAAATTTAGAAGAATTGTTGGAATTGCATAAATCAATTGTTGAGATTGCACAATCTGGGTGCAATAGGTGTTTTTGAGGGCGCTAAATAAAAAATTTCAATAAAAAATGCTAATTCAGTTATGAAAAATTGCAATTCCAACAACTCTTCTGTAGCCGGATTTCAGCGATGATGGCTAGAAAAGTCCAAATCATAGAATGTTTAGACTTCTCCCTAATAAATTTGTTGACGTAAACTATTGTGACTAACCCAAGGGGATCCAAACCTAGCACCTATTAACATAGAACTAGTCAAATGCCCAACAACACGGACAACAATCAATTGAACTAACCCTTTGAACTCTACTTGACATTATTAAGGAAGAGAAGGACTAATTTGTGACTATATATATATATATATATATATATATCTTTCTTCCTTTTTTACACTCTCTATGTATATATATTTACTTGTATTGTAATATGATTTTATGTTGATGTGCATGTATATCATTATGCAACTAGTAAAAAACATATACTTATTTGTATAATACTTTCATGTACATGACAATAATACTTAAACACTGATAATGGGGTGGCAAAGGCGGGGGATCCTTTATGATCCTGGAGGAATGACAATACCAACATATGCATTGGCTCTTGGCATAGTATCAAATAATCTAGTAGAAGCCTATGCTTTTCTAAGAGGCATCCAACTAACAAAGGAGTTAAGAACCAGATCACTGATTGTCTTGGGAGACTCCATGGTGATCATCAAAACCATGCTTGGGATATTTGTTTCGGTGAAATCAAAGTTAGCAATGGTCATCCCTGGAGCTTAAAAGGAGGAAAATACATTGGACAATATCTCCTTCTATCATGTGAAGAAAAGGATTAATTAAAAAATAGAACAATGGGCCAAAAAGGGCACCAATTTAGCTATAAGACAATACATCCAAAATGGGGTGTGCTCACATCACACTATCCCCAAATCTTGAAGTTATTAACACAACAATCACCATTTTATTTCCACATGGATCATCCGTATGCAAATCAATTCATCGATATCGAGAGGAGATCACTGAGGACAGAGTTCGCTCCCTCTAGCATGCAATCCTTATCCTCGGCTTTGTATATTGAATGGTACAACTTGAAGCCACACCTACATTATGGGATCATGTAATATGGACACAAGTGAATTGGAAGTACACACAGTCAAGTTCACTTGGTGTTAATCCTCCTGTTAAGTGAATTAGGGAGAATTGTTTGGGACCAAGGCTATATCATGTCACTTGCAAGGAAATTTGTTGAGATATCTTGGAAGGCTAATGTTTTAAGCCTTGGTTCTTTGGTTTGACATCTTGTCTCTTTGGTTCTCTAGTATGTTGGGTTTATAAAAAGGGAATTAGGTTCTCAGGTATTTCTCCATCCTTGTCTCTTCATGGTCCGATTCCTTTGTGTAATTTCATCTTGGACATCCATTTGCAAAATTAAGAGCAAGGAAACTTTAGTTAAGGGTGTGGTTTCTATGAATTTGGATCGAGGTCTATCTATTGTCTCCATTCATTGTTTGGTTTGTTTTGTTGGAAACAAGGCTCAAAACCTAGTTGGTTTCTTTGGTGCCATTTCTCTTTGGACTACTTCTTGCACTATAGCCTGTAAATTGTCCAAAAAACTCAACTTTGTTGATTCGCAATGTGTGATGCCTGTGGCCATATTTTTTGTTTTATTGGGTCGAAGTCGTTGTGTAGGTCTCACTTTTTGGTGCTTGGTTTGAATTGTAGGTTTCAGGGCCCATTGTATAGACATGGACACCAAGGACCTATTGTAATTTTATGCAAGTTTTGATAAGACATAATGAGTAGATTCAATCCAACATGACTTATTTGTTTTCGATAATGTTTAAGGTGCATGGAAATGAGCACCATTACATCTCTCCACATGCAACTGTCATGAACCTGTTGGTACATAAAAAATAGAGGTTGGATATCATGGAGGTTAAATATAGCATACTTCAGAATTTAGCTCTAAACCTTCGCAAGGATTCTCTCTTATCGGCATATAACAACAAGGACCCAACTAACTCTATTCAAGCTAAATTGAAAGAAAAAGAGACAATCCATCAACTCAAGGAACCAATGGACATTAAGTAGTAACACTCTCCCCTTTCAAATGTTATCCAAAAAGAAACAAATAGTTTAGATGTTATTTGTTAATGTTGAATGTTTGGTAGTCATGAGAATTTTAGGTGTTTTTTGTCAAAACTTGCAAGAAAAACTAGAATGTCTATTTTGTACTTTGCAATAAACTATATTATGCAATATTAGAGAGATATTTAACTCTAGGCTTTGAAACACTGAAACAAATATATGTACAATATTATTAGCACTAGCTACAATATTTTCTAAAACAAACAAATTTAAACACCAATAAATTTAAATTAAGTTAAACTAAATTTAACAATGCATAAATATAAAGTTTATATCATAAATACTATTAATTATTATAAATAAATTTTTTTTGTTTGTTAGTTAGTTTGTCTGTGACATGTGGGACTAACCTGTGGCTAAGAAACCGCGACTCAGGGGTATCTAAGCCGTCAAAATCACCCAGGTATCGCACCCGGCCTGAGCCACACTAACCCTTAACATGGCTAGATTTTTTGTCCCCACAAGTTTCGAACCAGTAACTTTAACATCACGGAGCGCCTTAACAACACACTTTGTCACCGACTGTCCTACACCTCCAGGACAATTATTATAAATAACTTAATATCATAATAAATAAAATAAAAACTTCATTTGACACGTCCACGACCCTTTATATATGCCATATAAAAATATATCCCCCTTTAAATATGCCATCTAAAAATATAGCATTTCCATATGTAAGACATTCACAATTTTACCAATCAAGAACATATAAAAAAATGATGTGTTTTTTGGTCAAAGAAAACACATTTTAAAATTAACTGATTTTCAAAAAATTAAAAAATATGATTTTATTATTATTATTATTTTATAAATATATAAAATAAAATAATTTTTAAATTAATAATTCTATTGGCAAATATTGAATTTTATTAAGGTATATAGAGATTGAATAACTTGATTAAATAGTTTTTATAATTTATAACTTAAAATGTTTTATAAAAAAAAATTTTAAACTATTTAAAATAATGTGATAGAATGAATTTTATTAAGGTATATAGAGATTGAATAACTTGATTAAATAGTTTTTATAATCTATAACTTAAAATGTTTTATAAATTTGTTTTTTAAACTATTTAAAATAATGTGATAGAAAATGGATTATTTATTTTAAAATATAAAATTATTTTGGATTAATGAATATCATATATTAATATATTTATTTCACAATCCTATTACAAGGATGTTTCATCTCTTAATTATATTAAGAATACACATTTTATTAATCCAAAATTATAATTTTGATAAAAATTGTAAAATTGAATTTCAATAGTAACAAAACAAAAAAATTCAAATTCACAAAATGTTTAACCTTTTTCATTTCTATGAATTTTACTTATGATAACAATTAAACTCTTAAAATATAATAATTTAAATAAATTGATTGACAACACTCTTCAATCACCCATATAAGTTTCTATAATAACCTTTAAACATTTCACACTTAATCTTAACACATTATACAACTACTTTAACAATACTCTCAAGTATGGACAAGTTATATATTCATTTTTTATGGAGAGCATTATTTGTAAATATTGATTTTTTAAATAAAAATATTTTTTGCACCAATCCTTAACATGGTTGGATTTGAGGTGTCTTTTGAAATTTCGAACCAATAATTTTCATTTACAAAGTGCTTTAACAACACACTCCCTCATAAACTGCTCTAAACTTTAAAGACATATTCATAATATATTTTATTAAAATTGAAAATTGAAATGAATATATATATATATAAGTAATATGGGATGATAGTAAACAATTTAAAGGTGTCTAAATTTTTTAGATTTTGTATTTCAATATTTTATTGACAAGTTATATTGTATACATTTATATTTTAATGTGAATAAAGTGTTTTCTAATATTTTCATTAATGGAATTTATAATACAACTTTAAATTTATTAAATATTTAAGTTACAATTTTTTTTTTTTTTTTTTTTTTTTTATNAATTTTTTTTTTTTTTTTTTTTTTTTTAATAAATACAAAATTATATGAGAAACATAAATAATCTATTATTCAACAATATAATTTGTATCAAATTAGATCTAAGTAAATAGTATTACATTGAATTGTTATTTATGATTATTTTATTGTGTATCTAAATCTTAAATCCTTTTATCAAAAACATATCTCTTGTTATCGTTCAAGTTGGCAGTTTTTGGGGGATTGCTAGTGGAGATAATATGATATAGTAAATGCACCACTGTCACCTTAGTATGATCTCCCTTTCACTTTAGGCCAGCTCCTAGAGACCAAAGGGGTATCCTAATCCTTCCAACTACACACCTCAATACTAGTGTCTTAGTGTCTTAGTTAGATAGACTAGTGTCTTAGTAGCCAAATGCCTTAGGAATGTTTAACCAAGAGTTAGGGAATAAACCACTAAATGTGAAGAGGGTTAGGAGCTATTTATAAGAGCACTAAGATCTGATATAAATATTCTATGACAGAAAATACAAACCAACACTATAAAACCGTTATTTAAATGACGAAAAATGTACCTTTTACTGCACACAAGTGAGATTTTGTTGCAAAAATCAAGGATGATTGATATATCTAAGTTGTATATTGATTGTTTTCTATTAATTGTACTAGCTTGTTCTTGTCCAAAGGTTCCATAATCTAATTTATAATAGAAAACACATAAAATTGGAAATTTGGAACATGAAAAAAGTGACCCAAGAGTGCTTAAAAGCACTTGGGTACTCCTCGCTAGGAAAAATATATATTAGTGCAAAAAAATCCCATCAAAACTCTAATGCAAGTAAAAATGAGATTCAAGCAAGCAATGACTTCAAACTTGCAAAAAATGGTGCAAATTCCCCTAAGGTTTCACCAAAAATTTTCAAAATGAAATATGAAAGCAATGAACCGCTTTGGAGATGATTTTCACTATTAGAATATGTTAGATAAGCTTGATAAACAATCTTAAAGTGAAATAAGAGAAAGGGTAGGGTTAGATTTTACCTTTTAGGTTCAAACCCTAGCTCCAAGGTTTCAACAATTCATATTTTTATTGTTGTAATTAATTTCCAGAATTGAATAAACCCTTAAATCAGCCACAAGAACATTAGATAAGACAATAAAGAGCAATCTAAGAGGGCCTATTTTCCTCCTAGCGTTAGAAATTCAACAATTTAGCACAAACCCTTGGATAGAAACATCTAGAAAGTAAAAATAAACAGTTAGATTTATTCTAGAAAATAAAATAAATATTGTTGGCGATTTATATATTTTCTATATTTTTTGTATTTTATGGAAAACAAAGACAAGAATTAAACTTTTAGGATTTTTGGTTGGTGACTATTGGGAGTTATGGCATAGCCTTATCTCCACCTAGGGCTTATGGGGTCAAGAAGTATGCCCCTCCAAGAATTGATTATCCCCATTTATGGATTAAAACTAGAGACTAGGGTCAAGATGCTAGTAGTCTCTTGCTAATCAAGAAAAAACATGATAATCAATGCCCTGCAAGAGGGGTTTCCTCAAGAGAATAGCCTTCACCAACAAGATCAACAAAAGACTTAGAAATAATATTTGAAACCCTTTCCAAGGAGTATAAAATCTAATCAAGACAAGAGACAAACCCTTACCAAAACGTTTTAGAGAGGAAGGAAGAGATACAAACCCTAGATGTCCTCTCTCCAAGTAGTTGTGCAACTCCTCATTGGATCGATCTTGCTAGTTTATGTAGAACTTGAACAAATCAAAATAGTCTTTGAAAAATATGCCAAGAAGAATAACCAAGAAAGAGAGAACTCTAAGAATTGACACCAAAAATGCACAAAGTAAAGATATTCTAGTAAATGGCTCCAAGAATAATCTCCAACAATTCACAAAAAAATGAGTGGGAGAAGTGATTATGTTTATAGATGAGGATCTTGCCTCCTCTCCACTCTTTATTCCCTAAAATTGTACCAAGGAATAAAATAAAGTGACTTGTCATTCACGGAAACGAGAGACTAAGTCAAAAATACAATTAAATGATGCTTTACAATGTCAAAGCCCTCATAGAAGGGGACGAATTCAACAAAATATGCTCCAAAAATTATCAAACAATGTCCATAAATCCAAAATCTTGACCATGTCCATACCTAAGGTCAAGGTCAAGGCATCTCCATGAAGCATGGGAGTGACCCTCCAAGTCAAATAAAAGGTCATAAAACCCTCAATAACCAAAATGACGTTGAGTTTCTAAGAGGGCCCTTTTGGCCTTTTTGACAAAACGTTACACCTTAAGAGGCTTGAGGCGGGCTTAAAACATGTCAAGGAATGATCCTTGGCCATTCAAGTTGCAACGTCTAGCCCAAGAAAGGGGGACAACCTCACCCCAAACCCTAAATTTTCCCCAAAAGTGGATGGCTTCTTCAATTTCCTACATAAGTGATCAAATGATGGCCATAAAGTGCACCCAAGATGATAGATAAGGGATAAAGTAAACCCCAATGTGTGCCAAGTCACTCAAGTGACCTTCGCATCATCAATTTAACCATAAATAAGCTCCAACGTCTTCTTGAAGTGCCCCAAATGAAGTTGTCCCCCTTTAATGAGCAAAAACACTTTAAAAAGGTGCCAAAGGAGGGGGATGTTCTAGGTTTTGAGAAATGGTGGATGCATAGGACGTCCATGCAGGTGAAAATGGCCCATTTGTGCCTCGAAGAAGGTGACCTAATGCCTCAAATTATGTGCCATGCATGTAACATTGCCTCAAAAAACATGCAACTAGATAATCATGTGCAGAATGGCCTGAGAAGGCCCAAGTGTGGTATATACAAAACAAATAGAGGGTCCATGTGGATATGGTGTGTTAAACCACTGGTATGATGAACCTTACAAAGTTCAATCACCTTTTACAAAACAAATAATAATGAGTAGCTAGAGGCCTCATAAATCGGGTATCCTAGAAGACCCATCTCATAATTCCCACATACCTACCAAGGATATAAATGCCCAACATCAGAGGAGAGTTACCTGTTATCGCTCAGTTTGTAGTTTAGGTCAAGTAGATGAAGGGTAAGGGCCAAACTGGCGTAACAGGAGCTTCCCCACCCATTGTCACCTCGATGGGGGGCTCTTTCTATTTAGGGTGGCTAAGCCCAAGGGAGACGTCCCTTGCAATCTAGGGTTTTGAAAGAAAAAGGCTTAAAGGGTTTAAGGCTAGTTTCCCTTTCACAGGTTACCGCCAAGAAGATAGTCAAATGAAGAAAAACCACAGAAAAGAGGCACATGCTTGCGAGACAAGACAACAATGACACTAGTACATGCAATAGTGGTCAGTACTTCATTAATCAATGACTATCAATATTTAATATATATGAGCATACATAGCAGTAAATATTGACGAAGTCAATGTTTTCAATAATAACAATGGCATATAATATTACTTGTCAATGAACACTGGAATAATATAGTATCTAATGAAAATAATCAATCTTTGAATTAATCAAATGCATTAAATATCATTAATTGCTCATATACAAGAAGTTGTTGCGTCAGGTATGTTAGAGATGATGTCAGCTTCTTCTAGGGTTAGTATGATAGACAAGAAGGTCAACGTTTTGAAATTTAGCCAATGAAAATCACCAATATATCAATGTATATCACTAGATGACCAAGCCACGGTATTTTTAATCAACTAAGAACTTAATAAAGGCATGCCGTCATCATTTTCTGCTAGGTTAGAAGACGTTAAGGTTAGTTAGGTTTCAAATTTGAGAGTTTTGAAAAGATTGTTTTTGGACAACAAGCTCAACGTTGGAGAGAAAAACCAGTGCCTTAGGGTATTATGGAGTCAAAAGTAAGGGCAAGATCTCGGGAGGACCAAAATCTAAAGACTAGAGAGTTAGGTTCTATGGTGTTGCAATGGCAAGGCCCTAGAATCAAAACCCTAAGGGAAGGAGGCGCATTCCGGTGCTGCTTAAGCAAGGCCTCATGCTCCTTCCTCTTTCTTTAAATATTCTTGGCAAAATGGCTAGCTTTAAATCACAAGTCTAAGGGAGAAAAGTGTTGCGGGAGCAAGGCTCTTCAAACCCTAGAAGGTTAAAACCCTAGGTGTAGAATCAACTAGGCCTAGGACGTCTCCTCTCTTCAACTTATATTCAAATGCTAACTCAGAAAAAGGATGAT
>SNQJ01S0002539.1:172660-218420 GCA_010110895.2 Picea sitchensis | reverse complement strand
GTGATGGAAGCTGTTGCTGCTGACAGGACAAGTCTGGCGAAGAAGAAGAAGGATGGGCCCTCCAGGGCCATGCTCAGGTCAATCCTGCTCTCGGTACTCCATGTCTAGGTCCTATGGGCCTCGAGACATGATCTCCTATTTATCCCTAGAAAACGGGGATAACATTACCAACTATGAAGGGGTAGTCAGTCGGAGCAATAAAACCAAGCACCCTGAGAAAGGGGACTGAGAAGACATTCCATGACCATCCATCTAAGGGGATCTATGTAACCTCTAGCCAACACTTGTACATTAAAATCGTCCCATCCTAGGCACATACAAAGAAAACCATCACACTTTGGGAACATTGGAGCAGTCACATCTCATGAAAAATATAAGGTACACTTCAGATAATCTGGGGTGTAACAACTGGCTCTAACTCAGAGACATGTGCTCCATGAGGACTCCATAATATTCTAGAGACTTGTAGATATGAAACATTCTCACAAAATGGATATTAAATGCAGGGGTGAGGAGGGGGGGGACACAAGTGCCTTTTTCCCTTCCTTAAGGTAAAAATAAAACTAAGCATGAAAAGGAATGAAGTGCATACAATCAACCTTTTAAAACATTTCATACAATGTAAGCATAATTTCATTTATTCAATAAATATAGAATGAAACACACAATTTAATCTAATGCTCATGCCAAAGAGCTTATTCATCTTAACTGTAATGTCCCCATTTTTGGATTCTCTTATGTTACAGTTTGGGATGTCTGCCAGAGTAGCCAATTGGGAGTAATAGTGAGGTCATACAATTTTGAGGAGTTGTATGGGGCCTGACTCACAATATTCATCATATTTCATCATCAGGATCCATTCCGCACAACTTGTCCTTGGTTTTGTTGCATTCCGATGATTTTCGTAATTTTGAGTTATTATTGAGCATATTTTAATTAATTACACTAAAGGTGCTATTTGGATCTTTTTTCTTGGAGAAACACCTTAGTGTGATAGCTCGTTGGAATCAGGACGGAAATATCTACATGCTAGAATGATTAAAAGTGACTTTCAGTGGAAGGAAAAGTTATAAGGGTGAATTAATCACTTTTTGGAGTAAAAAGGGTTATTAAATTAATAAAGTGATTTATGAAGAAATATTAAAACATGAATTAAAAAAGTCACTTGAATGGAAAAAGGTGAAAGGAGGGATAAAATAGAGATAGGGGCTTCTATTCTCTCATTATGTTGATTGATATTTTGATGTATGGCCTCTTGGCTAGAGAGCTCAAGGTACTTGAAGGTTTTGACTAAATAAACCCTAGAGATCAGCAAGGGAGTGAAAGATTATCTCATTCTTGATCCAAGCTTGGCCAAGGTGGTGAAAGATTCCACCCTCATCATTCTATTCTAGTTCAGTTCTAGTTTATGCATCTTTGGTGAAGAGAGTCACATCTATTGAGGGTTTTCTATAGAGAGGGTGCATTGTTCAGTCAAGGATAGTTCGATTTGGCTTTTAGAAGGGATATCTTGAGGAGATATGATTGGGGTTGTCTTTGACTCACTAAGGGAGACTTTCCTTGGCACTATGGGGAGTTTCCAACCTCCATATTTATTTATTTTCATAGCTGGGCGAATTTCATGAAGGAGGGTGTATTGGGGGTTTGACATCCAGTGAATTGTGAGAAGATTTTCCATCTACAGCCATGGGATCTTCACATATAAGTTATCCATCATTATATCTATAAGTTGCAGCCATTTCATGAAGATTTTACATCAGATTTATTGTGCAAATTTCAGCAGGGCGTAAGCAACAAGGAGGGCACATTTCTGGGTATGGAATTTGTGGATTTTGCATGATATAACATCTCTTTTGGGCAGCCATCATTAGGGGATCGAAAAGGAGGATCATTGACACTATTTCATTTCCTTTTAGAGCCATTATAGGCCAATAAAGTGGTTGTTGTATTACTTATATCAGATCTGGAAATTACTACCATTGGACAACCATTAATAATAAATAATCAAGCAAGGATTGTGTGGAGGTATTTGTGTTTTTGTTGTGTATTACTTGCATTTAATTTTGTGTTTATTCTAGTCTATGTTCCATATGAATTCATGTTGTTTTATACAATATTAAACTCAAAAACATGGATGGAAATGCAAGTTACAACCGTGCATGCAAATTGTTTGACATAATGCCTCAATGAGACAATTGTCATATACATAACAACAAGCAAATGATCATAACAATAGACACTTTGGGGGTTCTAAGGAGGTTGGAACTCATCCCATTGACCTTCTAAATGCATCAGTAATATCCCTTTAGATTTGGGACAACAAGAGAGTCGATTTTCCCAAGAACTTTGAGCAAACACGTAAAGTGCTTGACAAAAGTTCTCAACCAGTTAGATTTGATGTTTATGTCAGATTTGGTTCGGAATATTACAGTGGTATCAGAGCGAATTCCTTTGCCAGCCTGTGATTTTGTAATATATTGATGGAGCATGAATATGAGGCCGTGGAAAGAGAGTATAACTCTCATAGTGCAAGATTCGGGAGACTGGTCACCTTGGGTGAGTATTGCAACATCATGATTAGGAGGATGAATGGACGAGCCTTACCTAATGGAAGGGTTATACCCAAGGTTTTGGATAAGAAGTGAAGTGAAAAGAAAACAAGGAGATTAGAGCCTCACAGATCAGCAGAAACAAATGGCAAGGAAATTTGTCACCATTGCAAGGAGCCTTGGGATCCATATCAGAGATGCAGGGGCAAAGGGAAAGTACATTACGTCGAGGTGCACTATGATAGTGTTGATGAATAAGATGTATGTGATGAGGATGACAGATGGCCAGCAGGGGATGCACCATCAATAGATATATCTTCTGAGGTTAGCACACATGTGGGACAGGTTGAGGAGCTTGATATAGAGAGGACAACACCTTAGTTTGACCATTTGGTTGAGCATGAGGAGTATGTGTATGAGGATGCGTCGTTTGATGCATCATTAGAGAAATACAATGAATTATGCACATATGATGGAATTTTGGAGACTCTGGATGATAACGCATGTTATTTAGTTTTCTGATACGAGAGTATTGAGGACTCAACACTTCACCATAATAGTGATACTTGTGAGGATACAGCTCTGTCAGCACCTAGGCATGAGGAGGATCGGATATTGGGTGAGCCACCTTTGGATGTTGATATGAGGTCATGCATGGGGGATAATGACCCTCTTATGGAGTTGAGCGTGACACATTCCTCACCTTATTAGTCACTTATTCTAGACACGACACATGAGGATATCAGTGGCATTCCAGATTTGGTAGAGGAGCCTTGTGTAGTGATTGAACACAAGGGACATGTGGATCTGCAAGCCCAGGAGGAGAGGCATGACTTGGAGGTAGATGACTATATGCATACCAATCAGTATGGGGAGAGTGAGTCACTTATTTTGGAGAGTCCATTAATAGATCAGGTTGTGGAGACTGACAAATCGATGGGATACTTACTTCTGAGACCAGACTATAGTGACGAGGATGCTTTCCTTGTTTTTCGGGATGACCATATCACATGTATGGACACATCTGTATGGGATCTGGGTGAAAATGATATTAGTAGGGTGAATGCACAGGAGGATTTAGTTGTACATACTACAGGGTGATTCAGATTGAGGCAGTAGTATGTGATAATGTACAGTGGCATACAGGGTATTTAGTAGCACAGTGAACAGTGGGTAGTACGGTGCTTTAGCTCTTAAGGAGTGTGTTTATGTGGGTTCCACTGTTGACATTAGCAGTGGGAGTCATGAGGTAGCACCTCATCAGGACAATGTTCAGGAGTCACAACATCTGGCAGGACAACTGAGGGTCAAAAAGGACATGATCGTGGTAGTCATTAGGCACATTGATGATACACATGCATTGGTGGCAAAGTATTGTTGGAAGGCCATGATGGCACATGATAGTTAGGATGAGGAGCTTCCCATTGATGACTTCCATACACTCAGGGAGAGAGTGAATGTGATGAGGACCGACTACCAATAATTACTTATGGATAGAGATTACCTTTTGGAAGTTGGCGAGATGTATCATAGGGCAATGAAGGAGAAGGAGACTAGGGTGGACCAACTCACTCATGAGTTGGTGAGCACACATGGATTATTGAAAGGCACACAAAAAATACTTCAAGAATCAAATTCCATATTTGAGGATCTCCTTGAGGAGGTTAGTCATGGATCCATTACATATATCTCAGCAGAGAGTTAGGTGTATACTTCAGCTACATCACTGGAGGATGTTGGTGGTTTGATAAAGGAGCACCAGTTGATGGAGGAGCGTGAGGGATACCCAGGACCACTTATGATTATGGATAGATGTGAGCATGAGATGCTTGAGGATGTTCATGTTTCATAAGGACCACCATTCATGAGGACCTATGAGACAGTTGGTCCTACACGTACACATGGGGATTCCAGATCCAGGGGAAGATATGAGGACACGTCCATTTGGATTCCATGATTAGTTGACATCCATGTAGAGGTTGACCCAACAATACACTCAGGATACATGATGATGCAGGAGGATACAAGAGATCGCATGGGTATACAGGAGACATACTTGGTGGAGCATGGAGATTTATGTGGAGATTTTTCCTCTCCCTTACAATAACACATGGATCTAGGAGATTACCTTCTCAGTAGCATCAGTCATCTGAGTGATGATAGGGGGAGTGTGATTGACCATCAGTATGTAGAGTCACCTACCATTGTACATGATGGCATGATATTGGTGTTGAGTCCAGGAAACTATTCACCATGGATGTCAGAGGATGGGTTTTTGGTCAAGTATTTGGGATTGACCAACGCATATGATACTTCCCATTCCTACATACAGTTGCAAGAATTTTTGTTAGCCTTCCCTGATACTTGCATTATATACAACAACATTGGGGAAGATAGCAAGTTGCATGGGACATGGAGAGTTATTAGACAAAGACCTCCTGACATGGGATACTCCATTACATGCAATAGGATAGGGGAGGTTCACTCGAGGTAGTCAGGTGAGGCCTTGGACATGATGGAGAGTATATTTAGCCGTGGGACAAAGGATATTTCAGAGGTTGATGTAGGTTCAGAGTCTCATTGGGATGAGGATGAGGATCATAGTAATATGGATGCTTTTGATGAGGACTATGAGGTCAGTTGGTAGGATGTATGGTCGCAGCAAGCACTGACAGAGATCTTGAGGACCCGTCAATAGATCAAAGAGAGATTCTTCTGGGAGGATCTAGAGGATTATGTTAGGAGGCATATGGGGGCACGCTTTGTATGTTAGCATCATGAGTTAGGGCATGATTCCTTATCCACCCTTGTTTCAGTGCTGAGTTGGAAGAGTATGCTAGCTTCTCTCGACCCTGGTGTACTAGAATTATATAGTAGGGCTGACATCATAGGGATATTTCCTGAGTATGGGACACTACAGGAAGCAGTGTGGATTGGAAGAGAGGTCGAGTTTAGTGATCTTAGATAGGAAAACATAGCTATCAATATACTTCGACTAGAGTTTTACAGTTGGCACCAAGATACATGGCATGGCACCATAAGAGTTATGTGATGCAAGATTTGGTGCTTTTCTAGAGCACATGGGATTTCCAGGGATGTTCATGATTGATTCCTTCCATTGTTGGGGGAATTTGAGATCAAATGGTGATGAGGATGTTTTGTGGAAGGATGGGTCTCATTGGTTGAGGATCAGGTACAAGAGTAGGTCAACTTCTTGGTTAGCAAGGGATCTGGATACTATTGGAGGTGGTAGTTTAGAAATTGGTTTGGATGAGATATTCCTTGAGGATGGATATTGTATTTACTTTCTCTATTGATTGGGGATCTTCAAGATATTCTTTGCATTGATGTCTTACATGACTATACTTTACAGGGCATTGTAGTTCACATCTTGATTTGGGATAGAGGTTGATGGAGTTGATATCTGAGTGGAGTGATTGCTTGAGGATTTGACTGAGGATCTACTACACATGATCGTTCTACTCATCAGGAGCATTCTGGTGGCATGCATGGTGAGCACTTGGAGGGACCATGTTTTAAGGGGAGAGTACTTCATGTCACACAGGTGGATATGGGACCCTAGGATCATACACAGTTTGATTTAACTATTCCTTGAGGACAAGCAATATTCGAGCAGGGAGGATTCTAATGTCCCCATTTTTGGATTCTCTTATGTTACAATTTGGGATGTCTGCCAGAGTAGCCAATTGGGATTAATAGTGAGATTAGACAATTTTGAGGAGTTATATGGAGCCGAACTCACATTATTCATCATATTTCATCATCAATATCCATTCCTCACATCTTGTCCTTGGTTTCATTGCATTCCGATGATTTCTGTAATTTTGAGTTATTATTGAGCATATTTTAATTAATTACAATAAAGGTGCTATTTGGAGTTTGCTTCTTGGAGAAACACCTTAGTGTAATAGCTCGTTGGAATCGGGACAGAAATATCTACAGGATAGAATGATTAAAAGTGACTTTCAGTGGCAGGAAAAGTTATAAGGGTGAATTAATCACTTTTTGGAGTAAAAAGGGTTATTAAATTAATAAAGTGATTTATGAAGAAATATTAAAAGATAAATTAAAAAAGTCACTTGAATTGAAAAAGGTGAAAGGAGGTATAAAAGAGAGATAGGGGCTTCTATTCTCTCATTATGTTGATTGATATTTTGATGTTTGGCCTCTTCGCAAGAGAGCTCAAGGTAATTGAGGGTTTTGACTAGATAAAACCTAGAGATTAGCAAGGGAGTGAAAGATTATCATGTTCATGATCCAATCTTAGCCAAGGTAATGAGAGATTCCACCCTCGTCATTCTATTCTAGTTCAGTTCTAGTTGGTGCATATTTGGTGAAGAGAGGCGCATCTGTTGAGGGTTTTCTATAGAGAGGGCACAATGTTCAATCAAGGATAGTTCGATTTGGATTTTAGAAGGGAGATATGATTGGGGTTGTCTTTGTCTCACTAAGGGTGACTTTCCTTGGCACCGTGGGGGGTTTCCAACCTCCATATTTATTTATTTTCATAGCTAGGCGAATTTCATGAAGGAGGGCATATTAGGGGTTTGAGATCCAGTGATTTGTGAGAATATTTTCCATCTACAACCTGGGAAAATTCACATATGAGTTAGCCATCATCAGATCTACAAGTTGCAGCCATTTCATGAAGATTTTACATCATATTTATTGTGCATATTTCAGCAGGGCGTAAGCAACAAGGAGGGCACATTTCTGGGTATGGAATTTGTAGATTTTGCATGATATAAAATCTCTTTTGGGAAGCCATCATTAGGGGATCAAAAAGGAGGATCATTGACACTATTTCCTTGCCTTTTGGAGCCATTATAGGCCAATATAGTGGTTGTTGTATTACTTATATCAAATTTGGAAATTACTACTATTAGACAACCATTAATAATAAATAATCAAGCAAGGATTGTGTGGAGGTATTTGTGCTTTTGTTTTGTATTACTTGCATTTACTCTTATGTTGTTTTATTCATGTTGTTTTATACAATATTAAACTCAAAAACATGGATGGAAATGCAAGCTACAACCATGCATGCAAATTGTTTGACATAATGCCTCAATGAGAAAACTGTCATATACATAACAACAAGAAAATAATCATAACAATAGACACTTTGGGGGTTCTAAAGAGGTTGTAAATCATCCCATTGACCTTATAAACACATCAGTAATATGCCTTGAGATTTGGGACAACAAGAGAGTCGATTTACCCAAGAACTTTGAGCAAACATGCAAAGTGTTTGACGAAAGTTCTCAACTAGTTAGATCTGATTTTTATGTCAGATTTGGTTGGAAATATTACATTAACCTACTCTAACATAATAACATAACATGATAAGTAAAACCATAAATCCAATGAAGCCTCTTAATGATTTCACCAATACCTTGAAGTTTACCTTTATGCTTAGTCACAAACCAAAACAATGAAACATCGAGGAACAAGTAAGCATAAATTGACATCTTCTTTACCTTTATTTGGTCAAAATATGAAGTAAAATAATGATCATGTGAAGGGAGAATAAATGCATGCCAAGGTTTACATGTATTGTTGCAAGATTCTTCAATCCAAAGGTGGATAGGGCTTATGTAATCATCTTTATTTTCATAAGCATAGGGAAAACCATCACTGATACTTGTCAAATCATCTAGCAAGAAGGAATTTGAAGGAAACTCCAATAGAAACCTACAAGAAGATTGTTTCCCCTCATTTTTTTTCTCGATCATATATCTGGGTGAAGTATGAGAAAATCGATCAGACCTGAAAAAAATATGTAGATCCCTGACTCATGGTTGGTTGCACCTATATGTGAGATTGAAATTCATGCCATGTTCCAAGGTTGAACATGTTTAAGTATAAAAATTAAATCTTCAAAACCCTTATCATTGGATGGATATCCTTTAATGTGAAATCCATTAGTTGAGGACTTCCTTGGCTGAAAAATGTATGTTGTCAGTTAGCCATGAAAAACTCCTACTTGTACCTGTAAATCCAGCTCATTGATTGGATGACATGGATATCCCTACATAGTGAAGTTGGATTCACATTCAATGACTATGTTCGGATGTCCACAAGATCAAAAATATGCAATCTTATCTTTGAAACCATTGTCATCATTATCGTAAATGGGATCCCCATCAAAATAAAAACAACTTATATTCCATTTTTTTCTTTCAATGCGGAGAAGAGCATCAATGTTCTCAATTTCTTTGTTGTCGTTCTCTTCATAAATTGAGGGTTCCTCCATTATATTTTCCTATTACGAGTCGTTAAAAGATGTCTTATGAAAATCCAAATCTTGGAACAGAGAATAACATATCGGACTATGGATTTAATGTGGTGGAGAACTGCCCGCACGAGTGTAGACGGATTGGCAAGTGCCATGTAAATGGAAGGAAATTTGTAAAAATGAAGTCTCAAGTTCGATTCTCACCCGGATTTACTCGTGCGCCATTCTTGCGGGCTGGGTGGTTGCACCTGGGGTTATAGTGGTAGCCGACGGGGATCGACCCCGTGTCACGCGAGTACGAGAACCGCGAGTTGCCGATTCCCCCAGTAAAAAAAAAAAAAATGTGGTGGAGAACTGATGGATGCTTGAATGCTTTTGTCATCAAGGTCCTCTTCATGTACCTGGTCTTCCAATATCTATTGATTTCCAATGGAAATATAAGTAGATTATTCATCACCATTTTCTTCTTGAGGATTTGCAATAGAATCTTCAATGGACTCCTCATATTCAAAAATACAACAAGGTGCTTCTTCAAGATTTTCTTCAACAAGATCATCTATGTTGATCACATCACAAATCTCCTTGACATTTTCATCCTAGGGTACTTGTTCCTCGTACTTTCCCAATTCTGAAATGTCGTGTAAAAATGGCTCATGGGAGGGAGGAGAGGGGTGAGCCTCATCAAGTATATTTTCATATTTTACACCATTGTAACAATACATGAAGTCAAATCCCACTAGCACAATCAATTTCGATGGGCCTCGTTTTGCATGGCGACCCAGGTTCGAAACCCGCGGCTACCAGGAGGAGACACCTCAAAATTCCAAAGATACTAAGGGTTAGTGTGGCCCAGGATGAGTGTGATACCTAAGTGATTTTGACGGCTTAGATGTCCTTGGGTTGTGGTTTCTCAGCCACAGGCTAGTCCCACATGTCACGAACACTCTGACAAAAAAAAATCAATGCAAGAAAAACAAATATTATTTTTTAATTCTATTTCCACAAGAAGATCATTTGAGGGATTATCATCATATTACATCACCAAATCACTAACCCTTTCTCTCAAACTTTCTTTTATATCATGGAATATATAAGCATCTTCAACTTCTTTATAACCATATATCCATTTTTTTAAACCTTTTCATTAATTGTGGAAATGATTTTATCTCTTTAGGCTTCAAATTGCAATACTAACCCCATGAATCTTTCCCTTCCATTGAGTATGAAAATACTTTCATTAAGTTTCGTTCATAAATTATATTATTCTCTATAACATAATCCATGAAAGATGCGAGATGTCTTGGAGCCAACCATGGGTTTCCATAAAAAAAAAATGGGACCTAAGTAATCTATGTATCAAAATGAGACTCACTTGGACACAATGGAACACTTGTAAGATTCAATGGAGAAAACATTTATTCCCAAACATTTCCCTTGTTAAACGCCATATTTGAAACATATATGAGGATGATTTACCAATATCAGAGAATTGGATGCCAATCATACAAATACCAAAGATGCGTAGCCATCAATATAATTTGAGGATTATGAGAATTTGGGTTCATAGATATCTCACCCAAGTAACCTTTCAATGTTTCTCAATGGGAATTACCTCTTGCAATGTAACCTTTTTATATTTTCTTTGTCGCCATATGAGACAAATCAATGTTAGCATTAATAATAACATCATCAAGATAAAAATATAAAAAAAAACTTACCCAATAACTTAGCAGGATAATGTCGTTAAGAGTCGGGAAACGAACCAACAAATACGTCCTTGACAACGATGCCAAAAAAATGTTACCACCCAAACTAGCAGCCCTTGGGGGATTGCTAGTGGGGATAGCATAATATGGGAAATGCACCATTATCACCTTAGTACGATCTCCCCTTCACTTTATTCCAACTCCTAGAGACCAAGGGGGGTATCCCAGTCCTTCCAACTACACACCTCAATACATGTTATATAGACTAGTGCCTTAATAGAAAAATGCCTTAGGAAGGTTCAACTAAGAGTTAGGGCATAAACCAATAAATCACTACAACAAATCCATCTGATTAGCTTCCTTTTTAGCTCCCTTTTTTGCTTCCATTGTCTGTTTTAATGTATTTTTCTCCACTTTTTTTGCAAAAGTCAGTGCTATTTATAGGGATGGTGCTATTTTGGGCGTTATTTGCACCGAGAAACACAAGTCGGCACTAATAGTGCCTAATTTAGCGCTTGATTTATTGATGGCTTTAGCACCTACTTTAGCACCCAATTTTGTGCCCAAGTTAGCACCAAGTGTAGCTTTGAGTTTAGCTTCCAGTTTAGCTTCTACTTTAGCTTATGGATTAGCTTCCTGGTTAGCATCCAACTTAGCTTCCTTTTTAGCTTCTATTTTTTCTCCGTATTTGGATTCCAATTTAACGCCCACTGTGCCTAAATAGTTAATTTGTTGAGTTGTTGGGGGTTAAGTGGATAGGGGATTTGGGGATTAATGGATTTAGGGATTTGGGGTCTATGGATTAAGGGTTAAGGGATTAGGGGTCTAGGGATTAAGGGTTAAGGGATTAGAGGTTACAATTTAATGGATTAAGGGTCAAGGTCTAAGGGATTTGGGGCTTAGGGGTTAGGTAGTTTAATGGTTAATTTCTTAGGGATTAAATATGGTCAAGGGATTAATGACATCCATCGATCCTACACATAATCTTTGAGATCATCCACATCTCATTGTCATCATTCATCATTTCAATATGTAGAATATTTGTCAGAACTCTCTTGAAATGTCATGTAACTTCCAATACACCCATCACAAATGGATTCCACCAACCCCACATAGTGAGCAGGGAATGGGGACAATGTTGAAATTTCTTCAATCTATGCATGTATGCATCGGAATTTGACATGGTTAAACTAGACACATGCCTTGACGATATGTGAGGGTTTAAAGACTCAAGGGTGTCTAAGGTCCCCACATAATCTTTGAGATCGTCCTTGTTTCCATCAACATTCATAATGGACGTCTCATTGTCATCATTCATCATTTCCATATGTATAATCTTTGTTGGAAATCTCTTGAAATGTCATGGAACTTCCAATACACCCAACACAAATGTCATCCACCGACCCCGCATAGTGAGAAGTGAATGGGGCCAACTTTGAAATTTCTTCAATATGTGCTTGTATGCGTTGAAATTTGGCATGCTTAGACTAGACACATGCCTCGATAGTATGGGAGGGTTTCAAGACTCAAAGATTTCTAATGTCCCCACATAATCGTTGAGATCATCCATGTTTGCATCGACACTCATCATGCACATCTCATTTTCATCATTCGTCATTCCCTTCTATAGAATCTTTGTCAAAAATCTCTTGAAATGTCATGGAACTTCCAATACACCCATCACAAATGTATTCCACTGACCCTGCACAATGAACAATGAATGGGGCCAACATTGAAATTTCTTCAATCTGTGCTTGTATGCATCAAAATTTGACATGGTTAGACTAGACAGATATCTTGACGGTATGGGAGGGTTTCAAGACTTAAGGATGTTTGATGTCCCCACATAATCTTTGAGTTCATCCATGTTTGCATCAAAGTTCATAATGGAGGTCTCATTGTCATCATTCATCATTTCCATCTATAGAATCTTTGTCTTAAATCTCTTGAAATGTCATGGCACTTCCAATACACCCATCACAAATTCCATCCTGCACCGACCCCACATAGTCATCAGTGAATCGGACCAACATTGAAATTTCTTCAAACTGTGCATGTATATGTCAAAATTTGACATGGTTAGACTAGACACATGCCTTGATGGTATGGGAGGGTTTCAAGACTCAAGGATGTCTGATGTCCCCACATAATATTTGAGATCATCCATGTTTGCATCAACATTCATCATGCACGTCTCATTGTCATCATTCGCCATTGCCATCTATAGAATCTTTGTTGGAAATCTCTTGAAATGTCATGAAACTTCCAATACACCCATCAAAAATGTCATCCACCAACCTCGCACAGTGAGAAGTGAATGGGGCCAACATTGAAAATTATTCAAATTGTTCCTGTATACGTCGAAATTTGATTGAGTTAGACTAGACAAATGCCTTGACGTTGTGGGAGGGTTTCAAGACTCAAGGATGTCTGATGTCCCCACATAATCTTTGAGATTGTTCACGTTTGCATCAATGTCCATCATGGACATATCATTATCATCATTCATCATTTCCATTTGTATAATCTTTGTCGGAACTCTCTTGAAATGTCATGGAACTTCCACTACATCCATCACAAATGTCATCCATCAACCTCGCATAGTGAGCAGTGAATGGGGCCTACGTTGAAATTTATTCAAACTATGCATGTATGCATCAAAATGTGATGTGGTTAGATGAGGCACATGCCTTGACAGTATGGGAGGGTTTCAAGACTCAAGGATGTATAATGTCCCCACATAATCTTTTAGATAGTTCAGTACTTTTGCATCAACGTTCATCATGGACGTATCATTGTCATCATTCGTCATTGTCGTTTGTAGAATCTTTGTCAGGACTCTCTTGAAATGTCATGGAACTTATAACACACCCATAAAAAATATCTTCCACCAACCCTTCACAGTGAGCAGTGAATGGGGCCAACGTTGAAATTTCTTCAATTTGTGCCTCTATGCGTCAAAATTTGACATGGTTAGACTAGACACATGCATTGACAGTATGGGGGGGTTTCAAGACTCAAGTAAGTCTGATGTCCCCACATAACCTTCGAGATAATCCACGTTTTCATCAATGTTCATCATGCACATCGATCTCATTGTCATCATTTGTCATTCCCTTCTATAAAATATTTGTCGAAACTCTCTTAAAATTTCTTGGAACTTCCAACATGCCCTTCACCAATGTCATCCATCGACCCCACATAGTGAGCATTGAATGAGGCCAATGTTGAAATTTCTTCAAAATGTCACTGTATGCATCAAAATTTGACATGGTTAGACTAGACACATGCCTTGACGGTATGGGAGCGTTTCAAGACTCAAGTATGTATGATGTCCCCACATAATCTTCGAGATCATCCACGTTTTCATCAATGTTCATCATGCATGTCGATCTCATTGTCATCATTCGTCATTCCCTTTTATAGAATCTTTGTTGGAACTCTCTTGAAATGTATTGGAACTTCCAACATGCCCATCACCAATGTCATCTACCGACCGTGCACAGTGAGTAGTGAATGGGACCAATGTTGAAATTTTGCATGTTTAGACTAGGAGCATGCCTTGACGGTATGGGAGATTTTTAAGACTCAGGGACATCTTTCTCTTCATCATCGTCATCATCCTGTTTTTCATTTCCATCGTCATCATCATCATATTCATAATGACCCAATTTTTCCATCCATGCCAACAAATATGAAACCCGACATACCCATATTTACAACGAAACCTGATGAAGATGTCAATTTCCATGTATTTGTCTTTTTCTTGTGGCATTCTTCGAGATGACTAAACCATGTTTCTATTAAGTTGAGACATCCCAAAAGAATTTTATAGGGTACAACATTCAAGTGGTTTAATGATCAATAGGTTAGGGATTATATCAGGTGAATGGCTTAATGACATCCATCGACCCTACATGGTTAGCGGTGAATGAGGCCAACGTTGAAATTTCTCCAAACTGTGCATGTATGCATCAAAATTTGACATGGTTATACTAGACACGTGCCTTGATGGTATGGGAGGGTTTCAAGACTCAAGGATTTCTAATGTCCCCACATAATCTTCGATATCTTCCATGTTTCAAGGGGTTAGGGGTTAGATGGTATAAAGGTTAAGCTCTTAGGCTTAGGCTTAGTGAAATATTTCAATTTGTTTTAAAATATAAATTAATGAACAAACTTTGGATTTACATTGTTTTACATATACGATATATGTAATTATATTTTTTAACAATTGCATATTTAATGTATTGTTATTGAATAGGTTCTTCATCCTAGTTCAGTCTAAGTCTAACCAATAACCTGACAACACTTGTAAACCATTATCAACCAATAAATGACCACTAATCATGCTAACTCTTATCCAAGTAATCCTAATTTTTTTTCCAACAATTCATAGAAAATATTGAACACTTTAAGGATATTGCAATATGCAATTTGTATCGACACAAATAATACTGAAGCATTTCAAAGTTTGGGCCATAAGAATCAACATATTTAAAACATGCATTACAAAATAATTTTGAAAACTTAGACTCTGCAACAATGTAATCCAGTGTATCATTGTCAATATTCATATGTTATTTCAATAATTTAATATTATCATCATCCTCATCTTGACCTGCATCATCTTCATCATCATTGAAATTTGACTGTAGACCATCTATATTGTTACCAAATGTATTTGGATCATCATTTTCTATACCATCCATATTGTTTTCTTCCATAACATCATCTAACTCTAGATTGTTGTCTTCTTGTGCCTGAACATAACCATCTTCAACATCATCATGGATGTCAATTTATTTGATGTTCTCTATTCCCTCTCTCTCATTTTGTTGGCCATCATTGTTTTGCTCAGTATCCACTAATTCATCATAAAATACATGCCTTAATCTTGGATCATAATGTATGACAAATATCCTTTTCGGGTCCAAAATATCTTCATAAAAAAATACTTGCACATGAACAACATACTTATATTAGGCGTATGTTATAACAATTTTATTGATTAATAAACACATATGTTATCGAAATAAACTATGAATTAATATATTAATGATCGCTATTGGTTCTTATTTGAGTTAAAGAAATACCTGGTCACAATGAATTAGTAGAACATAAGGCTCATTATCCTCCAGTAGGAACCTAGAGGAATAGAAAACATTCTACTATGGGTATCATGTCTTCATGTCCTCTTAAATGCTTCATACCATCTAAACTTAAAATTACAACATTTAAAAGAGCGTTAATCCAACTTAATGATTTCTTGGATTTTCCCAACATATTGTAGATTCTCTTCAATAATATTCTTATCTTTTGAGCTTGCTCGACTAGATTGCTTGAAATCAACCATGATGCCATAATCAAAGGATCAACTCTTTATATCTACACTTTCTACACGATAATGTCGTCCATATGCCCACATTGCAAGATATTTCCTCGCCTATGAAAGACCATATATTTCAGTGAAAACAAATATAATGACGAATATTAAGATTGTTAATAGTGTCAAAAATGTAAGGAAACAACATTTTGTAAAATTGCAACTGCACCTTTCTTTCACATCCTCTACACATGTTGATTTCATATTCTCTTATGTTTGAATCTATACCTACATATTCTATTTGATTTTGAATTTGTTCAGTAACCCATTCTAGTATGCAATCTTTTCCCCATTCGCCAAGCAGATCAATGGGAAGTGGTGTATTCCTTGGGTTGGATCTCTTAAATTATGTCCTTGCTTCTAAGACTTATTCTCTCTTTTTATCATACAAATCAATCCATTTGTTCATAATTCCATGTGGTACAGAATGAACTTGTCGAGTATAGCACTTTCGTCTACACCTATTACATGTCAACATGTTTATTTCAAACTCCAAATTTTATGTTGTTAATTTGACAAATAAATTACAAAGAAAATTAATGATTGTACGAAAAACAACCACAATGATCATGAATTTACTTACTAATTTCTACTTGAACACCATTAGATTGTGGTTTTTCTCCACCAATAATATATGATTCTCTTTCTTCATCATAGAAGCGTGGCCCATCTTCAAAATCCTTACCAAGGAATTCACATAGGAAGAAAAATGATTCATTCAATACATACCCTTAAGACATACAACCCTCTGGATGTGCCTTTTATCGGACATATATTTTTAGAGTTTTCATATGCCTCTCAAATAAAAACATCCACCTCGTTGATACGACACCCGCCAATTCAATTTCATCGACTAGGCGTATAAGTAAATGGACTTGTAGGTCTGTGAAACTTGTAGGGAGCTCCTTCTCAAATACACATACAATTTCTGCAATTTCCTTCTTCCATTTTGGTACTTCACATTCATGGATATCCTTGGAGGTCACCCACCTAATATAAGAATAGTAAATTAGTATGAACATTTAGTAGAAAATTAAAATGGAATATAATATCTCTATGTCTCTCACACATGAACATTTCATACCACATACATTGTAAATGTTGACAAATGACTTATGGCATTCCTTAAGTCAACGGTAAGACATGAATCCCCCCTAATTTCTAATGGCATTATATGCGATCAAACACATTTATCAAAATTGATTAGTAATTTTTCTCACACAACAAAATATCAAAATATATTTACTTCTTAATCAATGTTACCGGTAAAACTTAAATGATGATATATAATACCTTCATAAAATTATGAAAATCATGTGTTTTAAATCCTGTGATATGTCCATCAATTGTAAAATCTTTATCCAATGATGACCCATAGCCAGTAGGTGTCCTTATTGAACGAATGACATGTTTTATTTGTTTTAGCTCTCTTTTTTTTCAAAATCCATGGAGCTTCTGCATATGTTTCATTTTCCATGTTTGGCCACAAATGTCTTCTATCAATTTTGGTACGCGAAAGAGAAATATCTCTCCTCGAAGACAAGGTGTCCTTCTCTTTTCCTGATATATGTAAAAATATAGAATCTGGAACATTTTTGAAGATGTGCATAGGATCTAATAGGTGAGATATTAATAGATCCTTCCGGTAAAGGAGCTCATAAAATATGGATTTCCTTTTCATTCCTTCTGGCATATTAACTACAGCTTGTTTTGGTTCTTCAATTGAATCACCCTGGTCAAAAAAATCCTCCTAATCTTTCAATTCAACATCCTCATACTTCTTAAGCCAATCACCTGGACCCATAATCATGGGAGGGCCTCTATTTTAAACTTTTCCATCAAATTGATTCTTCAGACTATTTCTAAACTTATGACCTGGTGGTAGAAAAACCATGTTGTTTGCATAAATAAATTTATGTAGATCTTTAGAAATATCCCCTTTGTTTGAAGCCCTAAAATTCAATAAGTAATGTTAATAGCATCAAAATAATAGTATAAAAGTAAGTATGAAAGTTGGGATGAAAATAAATTATGAGTGTGAATACGTAAATATTTTATCTTACCAGAACAAACACCAATTCCTCGGAAATCATGAATAGTCGAGCATAGCACACAATACAACATGAAGGACCTACTTGATGGAGGACGTGATATGTCATACATTCTTATGCCTTTCCATAGTAGTTGCATATCATCAATAAAAGGCACAATATAGACATCCAGTTTTTAACTTGATGTTTTCCTGGAACAATCGGAGTCAGCATAAGGTTCTCCTTTTTAACACTCATCCATGGGGGAATATTGTATACTATCAATACAATTGTCCAAACACTATAATTTGAGCTCAGGAAAGAGAATGGGCACACTCCATCAATTGCAAGACCAAACCTAATACTACGTGGTTCATCTTTGAATTTACTTGGCCATTTTTCCTCTATGTGTTTCATTGCTTTGGAGTCATCCAGAATTTGCATGAATCCATATTTACTCATGTTCTTTGCATGTCAGTCCATAAATTGTGCAAGTGACTTGCAAAGAGACATTCATTGAAGTCTAGGTATAATTTCCATGTGACGTAAAACCTTCTTTAGAACTGTATGACCTTGTACATTTGTATGATATCTCTTCTCTTTGCATACAAAATGTTATAACGCAAGTTGTACGTTGGGAAAATCTCAACCCAACCACAAAGAAAGTGCTACAACTTGGGAATCATACACCCAATGTCACCTCGATGCAGGTCCCGCACTTACTCTAGGGAGGAAATCCCGGTGACCCTAGGGGGAATGAGATGGATATGGATAGAGATGGAAGTGAAACCCCTATAGGTCAAGTCTAAGTGGAGTTAAATGTGGGAAGTGATGCCTTGTAAAATAAGTGATTTTTTCCCCAAAGTTATAGTACTTCTTTGAATGATTGTACCTGCCCGAGATATAAGAAAATCCAACTTGCAAAGATATATGTTAGTATGGATCAGAAATTTAAGTGTGTTGTCCCTAATTTGCAGAAATATATGACAGTTTATATCAGCAAATAAGGCATCTAAATTAGCATACAAATATATAAACTAGTTAAGGAAATCAGTATCAAGATTAGCAATGAACATAGGCTGAAAAATGGCACTTTGAAGCTGAATAAAGAAAGTGTTATAACATGTATATTTCTGCAGAAAATTGCAGCCTTATGGATGTATCTTTAAGTCACTTATATCAGAAAATTACACCATCAAAATATGCCAATAGTTATCCCAAAATATGCTCCCTAGTTAGTAGAGTAAATGAGCAAAATTTAGGAACTAGTCTAGGGTTAGTGTAAGATATAAGGTTAGTAGTTTATCTAGCTTAGATCAGCCCTAATGGCTGTAGGTTAGGGTTTGTAACAGAAATTAAATTAGTAGGATAGAGGGGACTCCCTAATAGGGGAAGACTCCTCTCAATGAGGCAAATCAACTCCAAGCAAAAGATCTTTACGTTTCCCAAGGCAATGATTTTATATATCCAATGCAAAAAATATATGACTAGTGCCTTTACTATCGGGTTAATGGATTCAAATGAAAGAAAGAGCTAGATAAGATACCTCCTTGGGGGTGTAAGCCCCTTTACTTCCCAAGGTAAGTTTCTCTAGCTAGGGTTTAAGCTAAGAGGGTGTATGCCCATATACTTCTCTTAGCAAACCCTTGTTTAACCAATAACATGAAGCATAAAATGATGAAGACTATGGTGGGGGTGTATGCCCTTATACTTCCCACCTAGCTCCTAGCACAACAATCCTTGACTTGAAAGAATGATATCATAAGAGTAAAATACCATACCAAAATCAAGAAATATGCTAAGATAATCCACCATAAAAGCTAGAAAGCATTCATCCAAGTCTAGCGCCTCACTCCTCCATAAACCATTCATCAATATATCAATAAACAAGTGCACAAGATACAAATAGAGCCAAGTGTAGCTAAAATTTTGGACCAATACTTCTCACAATGAGGGAGAGTTATGTTAAAATGAGATCTTATGATCTCTTATTTATACAAAATGTCACCAAGGTGACTTGTCCACAAATTAAGGGGTAAACCACAAGACTAGAGGTCAAAAACCCTAATCTTGCCCCATTTAATAAAGTAATATTAAACAATTCAATTAAAGTTTCACTTTTGCACAAATAAAACCCTAATTTTACATGGATGTCTCCCCTTGAGGGGACGTTTTTCCACTTTGAAGAAGTATTTGGTGCTGGAGAAATATGGGTAGGCCTCCAAAGGCCGCATTTCAAGAATATAGACAATCTCATAATGGTGAAGACCCTCTTCTCCTCAAAATGTCCATGTGTCAATGAGTGACACCTCACCACCAATCCCTAACCCCCCTAGTTGACATCATACCTCTAGGAGTGATGATTTTCCTCTCCTAGGAAAAAAATTTGGCATGTGGGGTCTAGGCCATGTCGTCCAAGTCATCTTCAAGGCCTTCCAAGTTTTATCTTTCTCATCCGGCATGCGGGCCCTTGGCATCCAACCTGTGGGCTTGTAGCCCCATGTAAGCCCAAGCTAGGCTTGTTCTCCCAAAATTGTCCTCCAACTAGGTCCTGCAAAGACAAATGAGCACACCCTCCAAGGATCTCAAGTCATAACATCATGATAAGTGAATCCAATCAATAAATGATCTAGCTAAGCATGTGCATAAAAGATCACTATATCAAATAATTAAATGCGCAAAGACACTATGTGACTTGTCAATCTTGAATATAGGAGGGTTGACAAGGTGTCCTATTGGGTAGATCTTTCCCTAGGTCAAGGAAAGTTTCCAAGAGATCCCTCTCTAATCCATGTAAAGTGGATGAAGTGGTTGGGGTCAAGACTCAATGGGCATAGGGCTTGACATACAAGGGGTCGTAGTGTCTCATTTCATGGGTGCCTTTGTAGAGGGTGTATGGTACCTTCGTTCGCAATGCACTTTTTCCAAGCCCATAAATTTCCTTTTATATCTATTTCTTTGTTTTTTATTTCAATATATCATAAGGAGAGGTTGAAGGTCACTGCCCTGGTGTGGTGACCAAATGATGGTAATGTCACCCACAAACACCTAGTGGAAATTAGAAGGCTAGCTCACGGTGAGACCACATTTCTTTCAGCCATGCAACTAAGAGCCATTACCCTGGTGTGGTGACCAGATGATGGAAATGTCATACCACTAGAAATTCATGGACATGATAGGTTGACTCGTGATGAGACCTCCTATCCTTCAACTAACCTTTTGAGCATTATTTATTATATTGTTGGTCCCCTTTACTCAAATATAAGAATTTCATTGCTTTCTTGGGTGATCCATGGGTAAAGCATATGGAATGTTTATACAAGGATTTTATATTTTACCCAATATCAACCCCTCTGGTCCTTCAACCCATTCTTCCCATACAATGAGGAACAACCCCTTCTTGGGTCAGTTCACCCTAAAATCCCAAGAGATAAGGAAATGGAGGGGAATAATGATGGAAAGTGGTAAGTATGGTCAGGAACGGTACGATGGCTCTTTAAGGGAATTCCTAGTATAAAACCCATCCCCAAGGAAGACCACTTACTAGGGTAGAATGTCAACCACCAAGGTAAAGCATGGAAAAAGGCATAATGTCCAAGCATATATCATGTAATCTATAGAAATCTCAAACACAACATGCTCAACTAGCTTAAATATTGAAATGATGCTTGCCATAATACTGACTTGTACCTCATGGAGCAAGGCCCACTGCCTTCCAGAAGCCAGTTGATGTGGTGGATGCCATATAGAAATATGTGACCTTATGTGGTGGTGAGAGGGGTTTCCATCTGTGAAAATAGGTACTACTATTCATGTAGTCTCTTGACACTCCATATCTGCAACCTAAGGGCCTCGAGACATAATCTCCTTAGTTATCCACAAAATGGGGATAACATTCAGCTCCTACTTGGGGACATGTGCTCATCGTATAGTGCATGAGAACCGCAACATCTCCTGGTAGACTTGTGCCTGCAAGGAAACATCAAACTGTCAAGTGTAGGATGGCCTAATCATCCTTGTTCTCATATGATCATCATCAAAACCAATTAAGCTAGAAAAAGAAAAATTTTGACATTTTTTCAAAAAATTCTAAACTAAGCATGAAATCAATAAGAAAGTAGAGAAAAATGAAAATGAAATGCATCTAAACTAGTATGAGAAATCAAGATGCAAATGCAGGGAATAAAAATGAATTACCTACTTACCTGGGGCATGGTCCCTGAAGAAGTCATGTGACATGGATGTGAGGCTGGAGAAGAGATCCATCTACCGGTAGTGGCATCTTCCTCCCGTCTAATGTTGTCAAATAGTACCTTTCTTTGTCAGACTTCTTCTTGGTGATGTAAGGGCCAAGCCATGAATTTTTATCTTTATGTTCATATCTAGGCCTTCCCTTTCTTTTGTCTCACATGAGCACAAGACTTCCTTCATTGAAATTGATGCAAGGTGTATTCTTGTCTTATGGAGGCTCTATGTGAACTGTCTCTTTGACGATTTCTTCATGTTTCTCATCTCCTTCTTTCACAATATGAATAGACCCTAGATCCTTCCCATGGTATTTTGCAGTCTTTTTCTTATCTGTCCATGGGAGAAACATCTCTATGGAATATTCCTGCATGAAGGGTAACTCAGATGGATCATACTCAATGACTTGTCAAGGCGTATCATATTAGTGTTCACTGACATAGTTAGGGACCCTCAAATCCATCACATGTGTATCTTTCTTTTCTTTGTTATGTAAGATCTCATACGTGCCATCGCCCATGGGAATATATGGTTATGTAAGGTCCATGCTAAGGAAACCTCCAAGGGTTGAGGACTAGGTCCCCAACCAGGGAATCCCGCAGGCATCTGGAACATCAATCACCAATATGTCCATGAGGACACTGATATGTGGAAAATCTATCAAAAATACTTCAACATCTTCACACACCCCAAGACCTTGACTCTTCTTGAATCAATACCACAAAAATTTCCATAAGGTCGAGTTGTCTTCAAACCAAGTTGTTTCATCACCTTCAATGACATGGCGTTTGTTGAGGCCCCTGAATCAAGCATGCAGTTATTCAACCAGAGGACATTCATGCCTAATGAAAGATATAAAGGAGGGTTATTATCCATTGACCAATCGATGTACATAGTGTTCAAAATGATGTGAGGATCCTCCCTCTCGACTGGCACTTGTAAGATTTTGAAAATTTCCCTTTTCACAGAAGGGATCTTACGCATATTTGTCATTGGGACTGTCATATTCATTCTTCCAAACATGTTTGCAACATCTATATTCAACTAAATGTCATCTGTAGGAGTTGGCTTAGGGATAAACTCACATACCAGTGGTGGAGGTGGTGGAGCCACCTTTTCTGTTGATGGAAAAGGAGTATTAGGCTATGATGGAGGGGCTAAAGCATTTTTTCTTCTGTAGGTTAGAATTTCCCTCCTCTTCAATTCCTTCTTCTGATCATCATTTAATTTACTTAAGGCCTAGAGTCTCCCCTCTCTCTCTCCTATTCTTTTGGCTTCATTGATATGTTCTTGGGTAACCTATTCATCGTTGAAATTACATATCATGAAGTTTATATCTTCAGGATAATATTTGTCTCGTCGAGGGCACTCATCTTCCTTGTGGAGTTCTTGGCATGGGAGACACCAAGATTTTATATCAACTATCCCAACAGGTTTCAAAGTATCTAGGGCCTTTGCCTCTTGTTGAGGTCTTGGTTTCCAACTGGTGTCATCTCTCTTATGTTTGGAAAATTGAGGTCTGGGAGAAGATTAATTTCTTTCCATCATATTCATATGGTTCATAAGTTGATTCTACACATGAACAAACTGAGTATTCATCTGGTTTATCTTCAGAGTCGGGAGAGAAATCGGATCAAGAACATTGTTGTTGGAAACCTTCGTCCTTGATTTTGTCTTGTTACGAGGGTACTAAAAACATTCTATTTTTTAATCAAGGAGATTCTCTTCAATCTCGATACTGAACTCTTTATCCTCTACCAATGATGTGGGATTTTTATCTTTAAGAATGTATCTGAATTTCCCTTCAAAAGCATTCATGTAAAGGAGATGAACTGATGATGTTGTAGGATGGTAATCTGTTGGAATTTTATTGTACAACCTGTCAAATCTGGAAATGAATTCCTTTACTGTTTCATTCTCCTTTTTCTTTATTTGATCGAACTAAGTCCCAAGAGTCCCACCATCTTCTTTTTTAGACCATCTACTCTTGAATAAGTTGGAAAAGGCATCATAAGACGTGATATGATTATCAGGGAGTCCTTTGAACCAATCAAGGGCTTATTCAGTCAATGATGAAGCAAATAACCTCATGTCCACATCTTCATGATCAATACATGCATTGTCCATGTCCCGACCCATGACATAAATGTGGTCTTCGACAGTTATTACATTGTTTCCTGGGAATTTTGGCAACGGATTGTTGACTTTTGTTGACATTTTTTTAGGGTAACCTTCGATATTGGCCATGTTAAGGGGTTTGTAGAGGTCCCTTTCCCAAGGGTGAGCCATTGGAACAAGAGGGAAGGTATTATGGAAAATAGTCTTAGCAACGAGAGACTTGAGAGGAGGCCTTCTTTGGTAAACCTTAGAAGGCTTGAACCTCCCCGGGGGAAAAGGTTTGGGGAAAGAAGGATTCTAGGAAGGTGGAGTTGTTAGATGAGTTTCAAGATGAGCTCATCAAGGAAAATGGAAATGGAATGTTCGTTAGGTGGAGTAGTCGGTCAAGCTAAGGGAAAGGCTTTGGGATATCTTACCAAAGTGTTGTTAGGGTACGAATAAGATTCAAAATATTCCCCGACAACAATGCCAAGATGTTATAGCACAATTTGTAGTTTGGGAAAATCCTTACCCAACCACAAAGAAAGTGCTACAACTTGGGAATCCTACACTCAATGTCACCTCAATGTAGGTCTCGCACTTCAAGGGTGACTAGGTCACTCTAGGGAGGGAATCCCGGTGACCCTAGCGGGAATGATATGGATATGGATAGAGATGGAAGTGAATCCCCTAGAGGTCGATTCTAAGTGGAGTTAAATGTGGGAAGATATGTCTTGTAAATTAAGTGATTGTTTCCCAAAGGTATAGTACTTCTCTGGATGATTGTACCTACTCGAGACACAAGAAAATCCAAATTGCAATGATATATGTTAGTATGGATCAGAAAGTTAAGTTTTATGTCCCTATTTTGCAGCAATATATGACAGTTTATATCAGAAAATAAATCATCTAAATCATCATACAGAGATCTAAACTAGTTAAGGAAATCAGTATCAACATTAGCAACGAACATAGGCTGAAAAATGACACTTTGAAGCTGAATAAAGCAAGTTGTCATAACATGTATATTTATGCAGAAAATTGAATCCTTATGGATGTATCTTTCAGTAACTTATATCATCAAATTACACCATCAAAATATGCCAACAGTTATACCAAAAGATGTGCCCTAGTTACTAGAGTAAATGAGCAAAATTTAGGAGCTAGTCTAGGGTTAGTTTAGAAGATATAGTTAGTAGTTCATATAGGTTAGATCAGCCCTAATAGCTGTAGGTTAGGGTTTGTAACAACAAATAAAGTAGTGGGAGAGAGGGTATTCCCTAATAGGGGAAGACTCCTCTCAATGAGGCAAACCAACTCCAAGCAAGAGATCTTTCAAAAGGTAAAAATTCATGTTTCCCAAGGTAATAACTTTATATATCCAATGCAAAAACTATATGACTAGTGCCGTTATTATTGGTTTAATGGAGTCAAATGAAAGAAAGAGCTAGAGAAGCTACCTCCTTGGGGGTGTAAACCCTTTTACTTCCCAAGGCAAGTTTCTATATCTAGGGTTTAAGATAAGAGGGTGTATGCCTTTATACTTATCTTAGCAAACCCTTGTTTAACCAATAACATGAAGCATAAAATGATGAATAATATGGTGGGGGTGTATGCGCGTATACTTCCCACCTATATCCTAGCACAACAATCCTTGACTTGAAATAATGATAGCATAAGAGTAAAATACCATACCAAAATCAAGAAAGATGCTAAGATAATCCACCATAAAAGCTAGAAAGAATGCATCCAAGGTTATCACCTCACTCCTCCATCAACCATTCATCAATATAGACTTAAAAAAGTGCATAAGAGACAAATATATCCAAGTGTAGCGAAAATTTCATACCAGTACTTCTCACAATGAGGGAGAGTTATGTTAAAATGAGATCTTATGATCTCTTATTTATACTAAATGTCACCAAGGTGACTTGTCCACAAATTAAGGGGTAAACCAAAAGACTAGGGGTCAAAAACCCTAATATTTCCCCCTTTAACAAAGTCATTTTAAACAACTCAATTAAAGTTTTACTTTTGCACAAATAAAACCCTAATTTTACATGGATGTCTCCCCTTTAGGGGACATTTTGCCACTTTGAAGAAGTCATTGGTATTGGAGTAGCATGGGTAGGCCTCCAAAGGCCACATGTCAAGAATCTAGACAATATCATCATGTTGAATACCCTATTCTCCTCAAAACATCCATGTGTCAATGAGTGGCACCTCACCACCAAGACCTAACCCCCCTAGGTGACGTCATGCCTCTAGGAGTGATGATTTTCCTCTCCTAGGAAAAACATTTGGCATGTGGGGGCTAGGCCATGTGTTCCAAGTCATCTTCAATGCCTTCCAAGTTTAATATTTCTCATTCAACATGCGGGCCCTTATCATGCAACCTGTGGGCTTGTAGCCCCATGGAAGCCCAAGCTAGGCTTGTTCTCCCAAAATTGTCCACCGACTAGGTCCTGCAAAGACAAATGAGCACATTCTCCAAGGATCTCAAGTCATAACATCATGATAAGTGAATCCAATCAATAAATGAGCCACCTAAGCATGTGCACCAAAGATCACTATATCAAACAATTAAATGCTCCAAGAAAATATGTGACTTGTCAAGCTTGAATATGGAAGGGTTGAAGAGGTGTCCTATTCGGTAGATCTTGCCCTAGGTCAAGGAGAGTTTCCAGGAGATTCCTCTCTAAACCATGTAAATTGGATGAAGTGGTTGGGGTCAAGACTCACTGGGAATAGGGCTCATGACATACAAGGGCTCATAGTGTCTCATTTCATGGGTGCCTTTGTAGAGGGTGTGTTGTACCTTCGTCTGTAATGCACTTTTTCCAAGCCCATCATTTTCCTTTTATCTTTTTTTATTTGTATTTTCTTTCAATATAGCATAAGGAGAGGTTGAAGTTCACTGCCCTTGCTTGGTGACCAAATGATGGCAATGTCACCCACAAAAGCCTAGTGGAAATGAGAAGGTTGACTCGTGATGAGACCCCCTTTCTCTCAGCCATGCAACTGAGAGCCATTATCCTGGCGTGGTGACCAGATGATGGCAATGTCATACCACTAGATATTCATGGATGTGATAGGTTGACTCGTGATGATACCTCTTATTCTTCAACTAACATTTTAAGCATTCTTTCTTATATTGTGGGTCCCCTTTACTCAAAGATAAGTATTTCACTGCTTTCTTGCATGATCCCTTGGCGAAGCATCTGGAAGGATTATACAAGGATTTTATCTTTTACCCAACATCAACCCCTATGGTCCTTCAACCCATTTTTCCCATAGAATGAGGGACAACCCCTTCTTGGGTCAATACACCCTAAAATCCCAAGAGATAAGGGAATGGAGGGTAATGATGATGGAAAGTGGTAAGTATGGTCGGGAACTGTATGATGGCTCTTTAAGGGAGTTCCTAGTAGAAAACCCATCCCTAATGAAGACCACTTATTAGGGAAGAATTTCAACCACCAAGGTGAAGCACGGAAAAAGGCATAATGTCCAAGCATATATGATGAAATCTAGAGAAATCTAAGACACAACATACTCAATTGGCTTAAATATTAAAATGATGCTCACCATAATACTAGCTTGTACCTCATGGAGCAAGGCCTACTGCCTTCCGGAATCCAACTGATGTGGTGGATGCCATTTGGAAATATGTGACCATCTGTGGTGGTGAGAGAGGTTTCCATCTATGCAAAATGGTATTGTTGGTCATGTAGTCTCTCGGCCCTCCATATCTACAACCCAAGGGCCTCAAGACATAATCTCCTTAGTTATCCAAAAAATGGGGATAACACAAGGTATTCTACCTTGTTTTGATATTCATCTATGTATAAAATACAATCATTTTTACATGAATGAATTTGCTTATATTCAATCCCCAATTCAACCAACAACTGACATGCTTCTCTACAAATTGATGAAAACACGTTCTCTTCAGGGAATATTTTATTTTTTAGTGCCCTGTAAGATTGCCATAGATTAAATCAATTGAATATTTGACTTATGATAAACATGTTTGATATGTCAATCTATACTAGGATTGGTTATATACAATATATGGTTTTAAAATACCCTTAAAGAAATATAAATGAAGTTGATGAATGTTTACGAATTGCGTACACCAATTGACAATGCAAAGTAAGAAATACATTTCAACTCACTTCATTAGGGTAGTGAATCCTTTGTTTGGCCAACCAAATAGTGACTTGATTTCTAATAATATCAATGTGCATGCAAGTTTTGAGGTTCTACTTGCACCCGATCTGAACACGGGTGTCTTCGTAGCTTGCTTGATTGAGTCTTTCAGGTTGTTATCATCAAGATTACGTTGGTGGTAATTACCCCTGCTATCATCATTACAGTCAACCATATGATCATTATCGTCATCATTTTTTCCATCCCCAAAGAAACTTGTAAGAATTCCGTTCAATCCTTCTTCATGCACTGCATTTTCACTATCATCATCATCATCATTAAAGCTATGTCGCATGTCATCAATGTATGCTAATCTCATCAACTCTTCAAATTTATCAGTTGGTAGTATTCTCTTCAATGTTGCTCTTTTCTCCCTGGTATGGTTTAAAGGATGGTTTGGATCATCCCATCCAAATCTTAATAACACAGTTTGATCTTGGGTATTAGTAGGAAACAATTGGATAAATCATAATTTTATCAATTTCAAAAAAATATAATCAAATATGTATTAACCAATAAAAATATAGAATGTATGAACATATATACATCAATTGAATAACATAACATTATTTTATAGACTACTTTTTTTATACAATAATTTAAAATAAAACACAATTTTGACAACATAGTTTATAAAATGTCAATCCACACTCATTGATTATTGTTTGGTTTTCTTCCCTTAAGAACATCCTTAGGGAGACCTTGTTCTTCCCTTTTATTTTGCGCATGAGTGTGTTTTAAGAAGGGGTAATTAATAAATAACTCATCCCCAATGGTAAGGTCCATGATATCCTCAACCATTATCAATCTATCAACCTCTCTTTTCGTATCTCCATCTTTATCATTTATAACTTCAACAAATTGACAATTCAGTCTTACAGTAGGGTCCCTTCCCTTACTACTATTTATAAAACCTGCAATATTTTTGTGTGTGTATGCACGTCCATCTATATACATAAGATGACCTTTATTCATTTCTTTTCCACTTTCCAATTGGAGATGATGTGTATACATATTCAAATTTAGACCATATGCTAACATGCTAGGCTTATATTATGCTAGCCTTCTCCATTCACCATTGTAATATGACGGACCATAATATGGAATTAATATCCTAGTGGTTTGTTGTGAATTGTTTCTATGTTTAAATCCCACATGGACATTTTGGACAATAAAGAGGCCTATATTTGCTCCATGAATATTGGAGAGTCATATCATGTAGTTGTATCCCCAAAATTGAAACACCTCATACACTCTCGGTAGTTGTTGATCAATGGGCCAAGCGCAATATATTCAACGATCAAATGTATCTTTGTAAATTGATCTCAAAATCATGGGAAAGTCATCATCTCCATTACATTCATTCTCATAGGGTACGTAGTCCACCTTCCCCTTGCTTTTAAGCAAATTATGCATCTTTAAAGTGGTTCTTGTTCTGTTACTTGTTTTCATCAAACCTCATCTTCGGAGTTGGTATATGTGCACATATATTTGTTAGATGTATCATCTGATAAATGACTATCACCCTATAGGATAGAAGTCGGTGCTCCAAGAAACTTTAAACCAAGAAATTTATCCTGCAAGTATTCATTAAGAAAAAAAATAATTATTTAAATAATATAAAACAATGTTTAAAAGAAGTATACATATTATTTATATCAAATTGGAAAATTACTTACCACAATTCCTATTGGATTTGAATCTATTGTAGGAGGGATACTACCCACTGGAAGATCAACATCTATATAATGTCTTTGTATAATCGCTCGTTTGAATTGTTTCTTTCCACTACATATAGAACATCCACAAGCAACAATTTTCTTAAACTATTCATCCCATGTACTATAGTCTTGACCAACATTTTATTCAGTGCAATCATGTTTTGTGTCTATGGGATCCAATGTCATATCCTCTTCCACCAACTGTCCTCTACATGATTTAACAATTTTAGGTCCATGTCCACATACATATCTTTTTCTTTTTCTAGTTTAATGCTCATGCTCTACATTTGCTCCAATCTCCATCTAAAATAATCAACAACATGCATTAATTTCTGTCAAGATTAGATAATACACTATAAATTTTAATAATATTGTGAAAAAATATGGGTGTATCACAAAATGCCATCAGATCAATTTGTCCTAAGTTAAGTCAAAATTTGAGTACCTGATGTCTCACGTCATATGTTGTGTTCTCATTCGATATGACACGATCTATTGCCATAGCCTCATATGTCTCTTTTAATACACAACATTGTCAATAATGTTTAGTACACCAATTATGTCATTTCAATAAATATACTATCTGACAGAAAACCTCACCTTAGTCATATATTTGAAATATTGATATCATGTTTTGGAGTTGAAAAAAAAACAATTTTACGACCCTAGGTATATACATCAACAAAATTTCAACAAGAAAAGTATCCAGCATCCCTATTCCACATGGCCATCCTAATTCTCAAACTTTTCCCTTTATCATAGAATCACATTTAATCACTATTCTTGTGCGTTTTCAACCAATAAGTTTGACCTCAAAGACCTCATGGAAAAAAAATGACTTTATCTCCTCTATGTTGTAGCATTTGTGAATTTATAAAAACCTTCCTCCTTTGGTTGAGGTTGCTTTATCTTCTTACCTTTTTTGTATTTGCAGATTCTGTTATCATATCCTCTTCTACCCACTTTCCTCTTTGCGATTTAGTAGTTCTACATCGTCCACATCCTCTTTCCATGGCCTCCTCTGGATCATGTTACACAACAATGACAATAATTTTTAGTACACCAATCAAATCTATTATCATCTAATAAGTTAGGGAAAATAGTGCATGTTATCGCACGGTTTGTATGAGAGGTTAAGATAGCTTGAGTCAGGGCTTGAAACCGGCGTAACAGGAGCTTCCCCACCCACTGTCACCTCGATGGGGGGCTCTTTCTATTTAGGAGGGGCTAGTCCAAGGGAGGCGTCCTAAGCAATGCAGGTTAAAGAAAGGGCTAAAGGGTAATGGACCAAGTCAAGGAAATTCCCTTTCCGCAGTTAACCCAAATGAGATGTCGAGGAGAGAAATAATCAGCGATGATGCACTTTGTTTGCGGACAAGACAAAAGAAAACTAAGAAATATTGCTACGATGGGGTTTGTACTTCATAAAAATCAATGACTATCCTTCAATACATATAGACAAATGATCAATGCTATTATTAGTGAAGTCAGTATTGGCTAAAATAGGCGAGGATTAATATCACTTCTTCAATGAAGCATAAGAGCATTCAATGTACACAATTAAGTCCTTGTATCATATCGTTAATGCAATAAATACTTCAGAGTGTAGCTCATATATATAATGTTGCCACGTCACCTATTGCAGAAATAGTATAGGTGACGCGGCAACATTATAGGTGACGCGGCAACATTATGTATGTGAGCTAAAACGTTTTGGCAAATAAACTTTCGGATACAGTAATGACTCAATGTCTATCAAAATAGGTGAAATAAGTCACAACGTTACCCAAGCATAAAGAAGCAAAGAGATCTCAGCTATGTGGCGTCACCCTATATGAACTTTGTTATGCGTAGGTTAGCTATCAAGGGTGGCGTTTTGACAAATTCAACCCGACAAAAGGGCAAATAAACTCCAAGGCTATGAAGAGATAACAAGGCGCACCTTTCTATCAAGCAAAATTTTTAATTAGGGCCCGAGCGTTATCGAGGGTTTATGGTTAGTTCAAATGCTAGGGTTAGATGCTAGGTTAGTTTAGGGTTTCAAATAAAGTAGTTTGAAAGAGATTAGGCATAACAAGCTCAAGAAAGAATTTCTAGACTGGGTTAAATGAGTCAAAGGAGAGATGAGACTAATGGTTTGGGAGGCTCAAACTTAGAGACAAGAGAGCTAGGGTTTGATGGTGTTGCTATGGCAGAATACAAACCCTATAAACCTAAGAAGGAAAGGCTTACCTAGGTGTAGCTAAAGCTAGGCCACAGAGAACGTCTCTCCTTTCCCTAAGACTTGCTTGGCAAAGCGGCTAGCTTAGAAGCACAAAACCTAGGGCTGAAAAGTGTTGCTTCATGCAAGGCTTTCAAAACCCTGAAGTAAACCGATTGTAAAATCAATTAGGCCTAGGGCCTTCTTTCTTCAATTTGTACTTAAAACTAACACAAGATAAGAGGGGATCTAGTGTAGCTATGGTTAGGCTAAACTCCTTCAAATCAAGTGGCTATAAGCTCTATTCAGCCAGGGACATGGAAATACAACCTACTTGTGTGTTGTTGGCTCCTAGGGTTTCAAGAGTTAAGCTAATAACAACAAGATAACAATAAATGCAAATGTTAAAAAATCGGCCAACCATTCATTCAAGAAGTTTTTGATGAACACTTACAAGATCATGAAGAAAGCATAATCAAAACCTAGTTGTAAACCTTCAATGAATAAGGCACCACTTGCCAAACAATGGCCTTCCAAGAAGTTGCTCACTCCAAAGAGATAAAACCAAGAGCAAGAGACTTGAAATGTCACTCACAAGAGAGCAAGTTATGTATGATTAAATGAGGGCAAAAACATCCTCATTTATATGATACTTTGACACTTTAATTTACAAAATGGGTCAATAAAATAGCCGACAAGGCTAACATTACAATATCTTAATCATTTTGTCACTTTTACATGCTAAAATGCAAGAAATGAGCTAATGAGGCGTCGGTATTTTAAAGGCGTTGGCCTGACCAGGCATAAACATCATCAGTGAGCAAGACGTTGCCCCTCTCGGGGCTCCTGCAACTTGCCACACATGCCAAAAGGGCCCGATAGGCTGCCACATGCTCGGAAATCATCCCAGCTTCACCACTGGTGGCGTCCTGATCATCAAAGCCAGCGTCCCATCTGCCGAGGTGATCCCCATAGGCCAGTCTGCGCCCAAAACGTCCAAATGAAGTCCTTCTTCTTCTGCGATACAGGGATCGTCACAACCACAGTCACCTTAATGCGTCCATCTGATGGGCTCTTGACCCATGGAGTGGAGCTAATCATCTCCCCATGTGCCCGACGGACAGGTACCATTTTTTGGACCGGTACACATGGGATGTGATTAGTTCGGACCTCCAGGGGTTCATTAGTCCAAAGACATCATAGCAATGTAAAATCACATTTCATCATTAAAATTATCAAATATGCATAACATCCCTAACAAATCTTCTAAGAGCTCAAAGATATTACGGACCCACTTCTTAGAAGGCTAGGAAAACCAAAGGGGGCAACCTATTAGGCTAATACCCACAAGAAATGGAAAGTTTCCTCAAGGGTTATTCAAACCATGTATAGTGATGTGATGTGGCTTCGGGATGTCTAGTCATGGTCAGGACCCTAGAGTGGTGTTGTCTATGGAGTGCCTTTGTAGGGCCGAAGTTGTATGCAGCTATGGATGCATTTTTTTCGAGCCTTATTGCCTTATCTTTCTTTATTTGCATTTTACTACAAGCCTTGACGAGAGGACATTGCCTTGGTGTGGTATCCATAGTGGGAATTTCATTTAGGTTAGTATCCTATGATCGCGGTAGTTTGGCTCTTGATGAGACCCCCTTCCTTTGGCCATGCAACCAAAGGTCCAGCACTTGCAGTTTGGTGACAGGATGGTGGCAATGTCATCTTAGCTAAATACTATGAACATAATGGGTTGGCTGCGTGATGAGACCTCTCTATCCTCTTAAGTTAGAGTCTTGTATTTATTTATTTATCATTTTCTTAGGGTCCCTCGATTTCTTATCTAGAGGCTTTTTGCCTACTTTCGGGGATCCCCTAGGAAAGAGAGCATCTCTAGTCTTCATTTCCTATGGCTTTATCTTTGACTTCTTTTACTGGGCCTTTAGCCCTTCTTCCCATAAGACAAGATGCACCACAGGATGGTCATCTAATGGCTAGACTAGGGAATGGGATGGATGGCTTGAGGTTTTTAAGATGTAAGAGTGATAATATGGTGGGGAACGGACGATGGTTCTTCAAAACACCTTTGGTGGCTAACAAAAACCCGTAGACCTGACTTGCTTCGCCACCCCATCAATTACCCAACAATGGTCAAGTGGATTATTGTAATATCCAAGCAGTTGTTAGAGAATAAATGAATTAGATGCATATATTGAAAGGTTATAATGATCAAATATGACACATACCATGATACCTCGAGGATGAGAATTACCTCATGGAGCAAGGGCAGCACCGATGCAAGCCCAGTCATTGAGTGATGGAGTTTGATCTTCTTGTGGAGACAAATGCAGGTAGGAAAAGAAGAAAGATGAGCCCTCAAAGGGCCATGCTCAATTCAATGCGCTCCTGGTACTCCATGTCTGGGACCAAAGCCAGACCTCGAGACATGATCTCTAATTATCCCTAGATATGGATAACGTAAATCTGACTTCGAGGACTTGTCGCCCAAGCTATGAGGCGTGAACCTCGACAATCTCTGATAGACACGTAACACACTCACACTTTCGACAAAAGGGCATCGGCTGACAAAGGCAATTATTATTATACCACAACATAGCAAAACATATACATGATAATTATTGCATATAGGCAGAAAGTAAATGTGCATATAGGCATTAAAACAAGAAAACAATCAAGGTTCATATATAACGGTAAACAAACAATGCGGTATAATACGGGGTGAATACTTACATAACGGGATCATGTCCACCACACGGGTGGGAGTTCAAGAGAATCCCATCTATATGGACAATGCGGTATGCTCTTGCTTTTAGGGTAGACAAATAATATGAGTTATTCATTGATTTCTTTTTAACCCTGGAAGGACCAAACCCAAAATGATTGTCTTATGTGATACCAATAGGCCTTCCTTTATTGGCATCCCACATCCCAACTGTATCTCCCTTCTTGTACTCTTTGATTCACGAAGTGGTTGTTCAGCAAATCACTACGGTGTATTGTGTAGAGAAGCGGTGGGTGGGATTTTTGCTACAAAGATATTTCTGCTGTGAGGGATGGATTTTCTCATCATTTTCCACCTTCTCGTATTCTCACGGTCTCGATTCTGAGCTTCGATCCTTCAATGGATTTGTTCGTATTCTTCTCTCGTGAGCCATTTAATATGGTCAAAGTCTTACTTTGTTGATTTGATGGCCTCTTGTTTCTCTTTAAAGCGTTGATATTTGAGGGCTTTCCTGTTTATGATTACCACTATTACCGGAACGTTCAATACCCAATGTGCTTCATTACATTGAAAACACCAAGGATTTTTTCATCCACAACGATGGTGCTTAGAACCTCTATGTCTTTGAAAACATCTTTGTGCCCTTCAATGAAATTACTTCTTCTTTGTGGTGGATGGCAATCTTTGTCTGAATCTTCCAAGGTATCCAAGATATCAATAGGGGCGATCACCCTTATTTGTGTCTTCTCCTAAATTAGGACAATCTTGATCATTAGCAGGATGTTTTGTTCATTCGTCGAGGGATGACCAGCATGTAATAGCATGGGAGCACCTTTGGAAGGTGATTGGTCATCTGAATCTTGCTTTTTAGAAAAGGGATTTCTAACATTCTCACGGTCACTGACCCTTTGTAAGATGGAAGACATACTAATGCTTGGGTGAGTTGTAGTCTAAAGAGGTAGACATGTTTAAAGGAAGTCTCTTTCCCAAAAGTGAATTGTCCAGCGAATTGAGTTAGTAGGAGGCTTCCCTTACACGAAGGATTGAGGAGGTGTACCTCTTTTTGTTTGTAGGTCGCCGAGATGGTTTTGTTATCAAAGAAATAGAAGGCTAATTAGATAGCCCGAGGGTAAGTAAAGGCTTACCAAAAGATATGTAGTTGAGGAAGGTAGAATCAGTGATTCCCCGACAGCGGCGTAAAATGTTATCGCCGCGGTTTTATGAGAGAGGTTAAGATATTAGCTTGAGTCGAGGGCTTAAACCCGGCGTATGAGGAGCTTCCCCACCCACTATCACCTCGATGGGGGCTCTTTCTATTTAGGAGGAGTTAGTCAAGGGATATTTCCCAAAATATCTGGGTTAAAGAAAGGAGCTAAGAATGGACCAAGTCAAAAGAGGTTCCCTTTCCTGGTGCTGCCCAAATGAGATAGTCGAGGAGAAATATCAGCGATACATTTTTGTTTAGAGACAAGACAAAGAAAACTAGAAATGTGCCATGATGGGTTAATTACTTCATAAAATCAATGATATCCTTCAATACATATATGAGCAATGATCAATGCTATTATTGGCAGTCAATGATGGCTAAAATAAACGAAGAAGTTAATATCACTTCTTCAATAAGCATAAGAGCATTCAATGTACACAATTAAGTCCTTGTATCATATCATTAATGCAATAAATACTTCAAATTAGCTCATATATAATGTTCTTGCGTCACCTATATACTGTTGCTGCGGTGTGTGTGACGTCGGCCTAATCAATGAGTCCAAGAGGACAAAGAACAAAAACGTTTTGGCAAATAAACTTTAGAGATGCAATCAATGATAATGTCTATCAAAATAGGTGAGAGAAATCACAGCGTTGCAAGCATAAGCAAGAGATCTATCATGTGGCGTCACTATATAAATTCTGTTGTCTGCTTAGGGTTAGCTAGCCAAGGAGTTACGTTTTTGACAAATTCAACCAGCAAAAGGGCAAAATAAGCTCCCTTGGCTATGAAGAGATAACAAGGTGCAGCCTTGTTATCAAGAAAGCAAAATTTAATTAGAGACCCAAGCGTTATCCCGAGGTTTAGGTTAGTTAGAAATCAGTTATGGTTAGATGCTAGGTTAGTTAAGGGTTTCAAATAAAGTAGTTTGAAAGAAGATTAAAAAGGCATAACAAGCTCAAGAAAAGAGTTTCTAGACTAGTGCCTTGGGTTAATGGAGTCAAGGAGATAGAATAATGGTTTAGGAGAGGCTCAAACTTTAGAGACAGAACAAGAGAGATAGGGTTTGATGGTGTTTCTGTGGCAAGGCCACAAACCCTAAACCCTAAGAAGGAAGGCTTGCACTAGGTGTAGCTAAAGCTAGGCCTGGGGAGGCTCTCTCTCCTCTCATTAAGACTTGCTTGGCAAAATGGTTAGCTTAGAAGCACAAACCTAGGGCTGAAAGTGTTGCTTCATACAAGGCTTTCCAAAACCACAAGTAAACCTAGGTGTAAAATCAATTAGGCCTAGGGCCTTCTTTCTTCAATTTGTGCTTAAAACTAACACAGATAAGAGGAATCTAGTGTAGCTATGGCTAGGCTAAGCTCCTTCCAAATCAAATGGCTATAAGCTCTATTCATGGGGACATGAAGCCACAACCTACTTGTGTGTTGGCTCCTAGAGTTTCAAGGATTAAGCTAATAACAACAAGATAACAATAAATGCAAAATGTTAAATCAGCAACCATTCATTCAAGTTTTGATGAAGAACACTTCTGAATCATGAAGAAAGCATAATCAAAACCTGGTTGTAAACCTTCCAATGAATAAGAGCACCACTTGACAAACAATAGCCTTCCAAAGAGTTGTGCCTCCCTCCCAAAAGAGATAGAAACCAAGAACAAAAGACTAGAAATGTGCTCTCTGAGAACCAGTGAGTTATGTTATGATTAAAATGAGGGCAAAACATCCTCTATTTATGTGATACTTTGACCTTTAATTTTACAAAATAGGTGAGTCAATGAAATAGCCGACAAGGCTAACATTACAATATCTTAATCATTTGTCACTTTTACATGCTAAAATGCCAAAACATGAGCTAATAGTGAAGGCATCAAGCCCCTTTAGAGGAGACGATGGCCCCTTTAGGGAAAAATCACCATCAGTGGTGGGCGGTGCCCCTCACGGGAATCTGCAACTTGCCACCACGTGCCAAAGGAGGCCCGGCCATGGCTGCCACATGCTCGAAATTGTCCCAACTACCACAGTGGAATCACGATCATCAAAGCCAGCGTCCCATCTGCAAAGGGCTGATCCCCATAGGCAGTCTGCCAAAGCGTCAAATGAGGGCATCCTTCTTCTTCGTACAAGGGCTCGTCACAACTCCGTCATGCCTCTGCCATCCCAACACGTCCATCGATGGGCTCTTACATTATGGGGGTCAGAACTAATCATCTCCCCATGTGCATAGATCCTGCAGTGCAATCTGCGAGACATGAGGTCACGCACATCAAGACTAAGCCCTCCGAGGGCTCATCCCAGGTCAAGACATCTTAGCAATGCCAAATCACATTTCATCATTAAAATTATCAAATATATGCATAACATCCCTAACTTTCGTCTTCTAAGAGCTCAAGATATTACACAGTTACACTATACAAAGGCTGGAAAACCAAAGGGGCAACCTATTAGGCTAATACCCACAAGAAATGGAAAGTTTCCTCAAAGGGGTTATTCAAACCATGTATAGTGATGTGATGTAACTTTAGGGATGTCTAGTCATCTTCAATCGGACCTAGAGGCAGTGTTATGCAATGGGTGCCTTAGGAAGTTGTACCGTCATGGATGCATTTTTTGAAGCCCTTATTGCCTTATCTTTCTTTATTTGCATTTTACTACAAGCCTTGGCAGAAGAGGACAACGCCACCGGAGGCTTGGTGGCTTGGTGGCGTTACCCGCTAATCTTGGCGAGAAATGAGAGGTTGGCTCATTGATGAGACCCTTCCTTGGCCATCTGACCAAGGTCCTTGCTGATTTTGGTGACGAGGATGTGAAAAGCGTGTCATCTTGTAAATACCCTATGAACATAATGGTTGACCATTGATGAGACCTCCATCCTCTTAGTTGGAGTCTTGTATTTATTTATTTATCATTTTCTTAGGGTCCCTCGGTTTCTTGCTCGAGGCTTTTATTGCCTTCTGAGGGATCCCCTGGGCGAGCATCTCTAGGTTTTCATTTCTATGGCTTTTATCTTTTACTGACTTCTTTTTACCCTTTGGGCCTTTAGCCTTCTTCCCACAAGTTGAATGCACTGGATGGTCATCTAATGGCTAGACTAGAATGGGATGGATGGCCAGGGGTTTTAAGATGGAAGTGATAATATGGTAGGGCGGACGATAGTTACGCAAGCCCCTTGGTGGCTAACCAAAACCATGAATACCAACTTGCTAAGCCACCCCATCAATTACCCCAACAATGGTCAAGAGTGGATTAGTGTAAGGAGTCCCAGCGGTTATGAGATGAAAGTCTAATGCATACATAAGAAGGTTATAATGATCAAATGTGACACATACCATGATACCTGGGACCAATTACCTCATGGAGAAAGAGCCTTTTCGGTGATGCAAGCCTAGGGCGGTAGTGATGGAGGCTGGTATTCTTGCGGCGGAACAGAATGCAATTTGAGAAGAAGAAAAGATGGGCCCTCAAGGGTTATGCTCAAGTCAATCTGGGGCCCTCAAGGGCCATGCTCAAGTCAATCTGCTCTCGTACTCCATGTCTAGGACCATGTGGGCCTCGAGACATGATCTCCTAGTTATCCCTAGATATCGGGGGATAACAGTGCCACAAGTCAAAATTAGCTTGGGATCAAATGATAGAACATGAGGAAAGAAATAAGATGTTAGTATGAGGGAAAGAGACATGCAAGAAGACAATTTACATGTATAATTTCAGCCTATTTCATTCACCATTACTCCTTTCATTTCTTTCCCTTTCATGAAACAATCACAACAACTGTGGGTTCGAAATAATCCATCTTTCATTTCATTACAAAAATCTCCATTCATAAAACTTGGTTGCAGGCACTCAAAGTCAAGCCTACAATACTATAAACATGTTGAAGGAAAAGTTGATGCTAAACAAACTCAAACTTATACATATATTCAAATCATGGGATATCATTAAAATTTGATCTATGTGTGTATTCAAACAAATCAATTCATCCCACCATCACAACACATTAAGAGTTTGGCACTATCTTCATCCATATACAACCTTCATTATACATAAAAGAGGTGCATTCAAATTCCAAAATAGAATGCAATTGAAAAATATTTGACAACCTACTCCAAGGGACAACTTATATGGATTTAGCTTATTTTGTGAATAACACAATATCTCAAATAGAATATTTTCATGAATACACAAGGATTGAAATGCCTATGCATTACATAGTACTATGCATGATTCAACAATATTTTAATAAAGTGTTATTCATAACATTCCCATTCCAGTAGATGAAAATCGAACTCTTTTATAGTATACAATAAATTATATAGGGTTTATGCAAAAATTAACAAAAATATCAAATGGACAGAGGCCGTGTTTATCTATCAACCCTAGTTTTTATGTAAACAACATGGATGATACAATGTTGAACCTATCATGGATTTTACTTAATAATATCAGGGGAAAAAAATTCCATGGTAGAATACTCAAAAAAATCAATCATATTCACATATATTCAATGCAACTACTGGTATTGAACCACCAAATTATCATACCCACAACATTTGTGAACCTAGTTACCAAACTACCATTCTTCCCATGTCTCTAATCCCTCACTTGGAAACCAAGGTATTAACTTTCATTTCGATTGCACACTAGTACTCAATTCCATAGGTCACAACCAACCTGCTTGGTTATACCAAATTTTGATAACCACTCCACCAACACTAGAGCCACTCAACAATTTATTGAAGTAGAATATGAGGGATAACATGCAATACTACACACTCCTAACCATAAGAAAGATCTTGTACACTCAAAAAATGATGTTTCGATGTAATTTCTTCCAAATATAGATCATATCATAATTACTTCATATCACTTGGGCTACGTGTTTCCTACTATGCTTCATCTCTATCAATGTGGGTTTTTACGAAGTCTTTCCAGCTAGGATCGAAGATGCTTCTAGAGTAAGTGATTCGGTATTTTAGATTTGGGAAATTTTGAGGCCATCTAGGTTTGAAGGTGAGATGTTTATGCTTGAATGAATTCTCCCCAAGGAGGAAATGAACAATTATAATAGTTTTATGGAAAATTTTAAGTATTATAGAGAGAATTTTAAATGCCATATTCTAGTATATAGTATTGTACATTATAAGTGTGCATATAAGGTGTTTCTCGATGGTGCTTAGTACTCATTTAGATTGATTATTTTTGGTCATTCTTATGAGGATGAGCCAATCACTTTTGTAATAATTGAACCTCAATAGAACTAAGACAACATCTTATTTTCAATAACCCAATTGACCTCATGGATTTTGGTTTCAAAAATGGCTAGGGCAGGTCTCTATTAAAAAAAAAATTAAATGGCTAGGACAAGTCTGAAAAATAAATAAAAATGGTTAGGGAAAGCTGCAAGAACTTATTAATTAGCATTGTGACTAAGGGCTAGTAATGATGATGTTCATGCCTCTCATAAACAACCACTACTATAATAGTGGCATATTGCATCCTAATTGGAACTCCTCTTATGCCTAAATTGAGGAAAAGGATGCACAAGGGTCACTTTTGTGTCTCCTTGGGGCATCTTTTTTTTGCATCCATGTGTTCTTTTTAGTGTACTAATTACATCCTTATTTCATCTTACAAGTTTCCTTATTGCATCTTCATAAAAGGACACACAAAACAATGTAAGGGAGATGTAAGAAGTATGAAAAAAGGAAATAAGTATGGAAATTTATTTTGCATCGCTCTACCCTTGTATATATGGTTTAAAAGAATTTAAATTCACTTTCTTGGCTTCATTTTAAAATTTGTGTGCGGGATTCTTATGTTGGAGCACTATATGGATATTGTGGGGACCTACTATCTACATATTGCAGAGATTATTTAGGTCCAATAGAGATATTTTGGGTCTCCCTTTGGATCAAAGGTAAGAATCTTCCAGTTTTTTTCATTTTTTCCAAAATGTTTTTTTTCAAGTTTGTTGTATTAGATCAATTGGGGGAATGTGTAATGTTCCTGAATTGGCTAGTCTAGGAAACATTGCTAATGTGTGTGTAGGATCAAAGGTTTACAACATATAAATGATCATACAAATAATAAACGCGACAAAGGAATGCAAAGTTTGTATTATGATATCTTTGTGGATTACAAAATGGTCGAATGCGGCTGAATAAACTGACAATACTCGACCAGATCAACAGACAAAGGATCTTAGCCGGAATACAAATATGTAACTGCGGGTGAATAAAATAACAACACTCGGCTAGATCAAAAGATAAAAGGATCTTAGCCGAAATACAAATAAGCAACTAAAATATAATACCCAGAATATGGGAGCACTGCGGAATCAATGAAGAATGATGGAAGACCTGGATGATCTTCCCGGTGACTAGGGTTTGTCTTTCAACACTGAAATCAGCCAACTGGTGTCTTCCTCCTAGAATACATTGAACTATCTCTCCTGAGATGTGTCTCTTCTCCTCAATGACAAGTCATAATCTGCATAATGATGAATTAGGTCGCTGACCCTTCCTTTATAGCATTCCAAAACCCTAAATCATGTTGAAACCCTAATTCGTTGTTGACTTCCAAAACCCTAAATCCCTGTTGAAACCCTAATTCACTGTTGACTTCTATTTTTAGCTCATAATGACTTAAAAGCGCTTTTAACCCTTTTTAGCTCAATGTCACTTTTCGAATATAACACCTGTTACTGGAGTGACCTCTAGTAACCCTGTTTATCCCTCTTTGGCCCTAGCTATAGTCTAACGGGGCGGTTTAGACCATTAAGCCTCCTCTTCTGGTGCTCCTATTTGGAAAGGGACATTACAGTCCTCCCTTCCCAAAATTTCTTGTCCTCAAGCAATACCAGTCCAGGGTGTTGCAACACCTGCTCACTCTCCCAAGTAGCGTCCTCTACTGGAAGCCCTCTCCATCTGATCAAACACTCTCTAATGACCCTGCTCCTTAGTTTTCGCTCCCGAAAATCCAAAATCTCCTCCGGAACTAACTCCAACTGTCCCTCCTCATCCAATGGGGGAAGCTCCTCTGATGTGTTAATGAATTGTCCCATTGCCTTTTTTAGGCAAAACACATGGAACACGTTATGAATCTTGCTCCACTCTGGAAGCTCTAGCTCATAAGAAACCTCGCCTACTCGGCACATGATCCTGTAAGGACCATAAAATCTGGGCTTGAGCTTATCAACCCCACTCTTCTTTAGAGATGATTGTCTGTAGGGTTGGAGTCTCAAGAAAACCAAATATCCAACCTCAAAGTTGTGCTCTATCCTGTGCCTGTCCACATTTATCTTATGTCGGTTTTACGCCATCTGCAGGTTCTCTTTCAACAACTTAAGAATCTCCTGACTCTCTATGATCCAATCCTTGGCCTTGGGAGCTCTACTCTCCCTGAAGACCAAGTCTACCAAAGTGGGAGCATCATATCCGTACAATGCTCGAAAGGGTGTCATACCAATGGACATGTGGAAGGTGGTGTTGTAGCAATGTTCTCCTAAATGTAGCCACTTTACCCACATTCTCTATTGTCCTCCTACATAGTTCCTCAAATACCCTTCAACCCACTTGTTGACAATCTCGGTCTACCCATCTGTCTAAGGGTGATAGTTGGTGCTAGGTGTCAACTCTGTCCCCACCAACCGAAACAACTCTCTCCAAAATGTCCCTATGAACTGACTGTCCTTGTCACTAACGATGTTCTTCGGCAACCCATGAAGTCTGAAGACCTCCCTGAAGAAAAGATCAGCTACATGAACTGTATTGTACTCTGTCGGTATGGCATAGAAGTGAGCAAACTTGGTCAATCTGTCAACCACTACATAGATACAGTCCTTACCCTGGACCTTGGGTAGACCGGTGATGAAGTCCATAGATATACTCTCCCATTTTTGCTCTAGAATAGGGAGTGGCTGAAGTAGCCCTGGTGGAAGAGCATGCTCTGACTTGTTCTGCTGGCAAGTGACACACTCACTGACGTGTCTCATAATGTCTTGTTTGAGGCCCTTCCATGAGAACCTCTCTCTGATCTGTCTGTAGGTTTTGAAAAATCCCTGATGGCCTACTAGAGATGAATCATGAATTGCGGTGAGGATCTTCTTCTTAAGCCCTGAATGTAGCACCAAGTAGACTCTATCCTTGTAAAATATGACATCGTCAATGACCTTATACCGGTCATCCTGTATCTTCCCATCCATCACCTCACAAGCGAACTTTTTCTTGGAATATTCCACTAACAAGTGGGATTTCCAATCTGTTGAAATCTCCATCAAAGAACATGTCGCAGGTCTCCTCGATAGTGCATCGGCCACAATGTTCTTCTTCCCCTTGACCTACTCTATGTCAAATTTGAATGCTTGTACCTTCGTCACCCATTTCTGTTGGCTCTCACTGAGGTCCTTCTACTCAAGGAAATACTTCAAACTGTTGTGATCAGTCTTGACCACGAATTTGTTTCCCACCAAATATTGTCTGAACTTGGTCAAGGCATGCATGATTGCCAACATTTCCTTGTCATAAATGGAGTACAACCTCTTAGGTTGACTAAGCTTTCAGCTCTCGAATACAATGGGGTGTCCTCCCNACTGCACTGATCCCTTCGCCGCATGCGTCACACTCTAGTACAAATGGCAGGGTGAAGTCTGGTAGTGCCAACACTGGACAAGTGCCCATGACTTCCTTCATGTGATCAAAGGCTTCTTGTGATTTCTCGGTCCATATGAAGGCCCCATGCTTGGTAATATCTGTCAGCGGTGCTCCAAGCTGAGAAAAACCCCGGACGAACCACCTGTAATAGTTGCACAGTCCAAGGAAGCTCCTCAATTCTATCACGTTCTTGGGCGTCGGCCAATACAGAATGGCCCTGATCTTCTCTTGGTGCACCTGTACCCCCTTTGCACTGATGATGTGACCTAAGTAAAGAATCTTTGTCATACCGAACTCACACTTGGACTCTTTGTCATATAATGATTGTTCCTCCATGATGCTCAATACCTCGTCCAGGTACCTCATATGCTCTTGCCATGACTGGCTATAGATCAAGATGTCATCGAAGAAAACCAAGACTGATTTCCTTAACTGATCCCTGAATATATGGTTCATGCAAGACTGGAATGTAGCCGGTGCATTGGTTAGCCCAAATGGCATAACCAGGAACTCGAAGTGTCCAAAATGACATCGAAATGTCGTCTTCTCTATGTCTTGCTCTCGGATGTTGATCTGATGATATCCAGAGCGTAGATCAATTTTTGAGAAGAAAACTGCCCCATGCAGTTCATCCATCAACTCATCAATGTGTGGGATAGGGTATCAGTTCTTGATGGTTTTCTTGTTCAAGGCTCGGTAATCAATGCACATCCTCATGGTGCCATCATTCTTCAGAACTAAGACAACTGAAGAAGCAA
>SNQJ01S0002539.1:135248-168915 GCA_010110895.2 Picea sitchensis | reverse complement strand
GTGTGTAGGATCAAAGGTTTACAACATATAAATGATCATACAAATAATAAACGCAACAAAGGACTGCAAAGTTTGTATTATGATATCTCTGTGGATTACAAAATGGTCGAATGCGGCTGAATAAACTGACAATACTCGACCAGATCAACAGACAAAGGATCTTAGCCAGAATACAAATAAGCAACTATGGCTGAATAAAATAAAAACACTCAGCTAAATCAAAAGACAAAAGGATCTTAGCCGGAATACAAATAATCAACTAAAAGATAATACCTGGAATATGGGAGCACTGCGGAATCAATGAAGAATGATGGAAGACCTAGATGATCTTCTCGGTGACTAGGATGTGTCTTTCAACACCGAAATCATCCAACTGGTATCTTCCTCCTGGAATACACTGAACTATCTCTCCTGAGATGTGCCTCTTCTCCTCAATGACAAGTCATAATCCGCATAATGATGAATTAGGTCGTTGACCCTTCCTTTATAGCTTTCCAAAACCCTAAATCATGCTGAAACCCTAATTCGTTGTTGACTTCCAAAACCCTAAATCCTTGTTGAAACCCTAATTCACTGTTGACTTCTATTTTTATCTCATAATGACTTAAAAGCGCTTTTAACCCTTTTTAGCTCAATGTCACTTTCCGAATATAACACTTGTGACTGGAGTGACCTCTAGTAACCCTGTTTATCCCTCTTTGGCCCTGGCTATAGTCTAACGGGGCGGTTTAGACCATTAAGCCTCCTCTTCTAGAGCTCCTATTTGGAAAGGGACATTACAAAATGATTTTTGTAGTTAGAGTTTAATATTTTATGGGATTAATTTCATATTTATAGGTTTTTGGGTGAGGTTTGATATTTTATGGGTAGATTTATCATGGATAGGGGCTTTCCTCTCTCTTCCTTTTCCTCCTCTCTTTCTTCTTCTTCCTCTTCTTATTCTTTCCCTCCTCCTCCTTAATATTTTGTATTTTTCCCCTCCTCCACTTTCCTCTTCCTTTTTTAATCTCCCTCCTCCTTTCTTATCCTCCTCCTTCTCTTCCCCCTCTTCTTTCTTGTGTTTTTTTTCTTATCCTCCTCCTTCCTTCTTTATCTTCTCCTCCTCATTCCTTCTTATTTATCTTCTTATTTTCCTCCCTCTTCTTCCTCTTGTTTTCCCCTTCACCCTTCCTATATTTTATTGTGCAATGGTGTACCAAATACACTTGGTGAATATGTTCGAATTGTTGGTGCAAACATAAAATAAAAAGTACAAATTGTGTGAGTGAGAAAAACAAAATCAATTGCATCCCCTAACATGAAACCAATGCAAATCAAAAGAGAAGGATAAGAAAAACATTGAAATAGGATTCTTCACAAGATAGGTTTTGTTGTGGAGCAAAAGAAGGTGAACTCAAATAAAGAATCCATCTCTATGAACTTTCACACAAATACTCTTTCCTCTTTAAAGGTTTTTATTTATTTTGGCAGTGATTGGAAGAAACTCTCTCCTTCATGTAAGAAACTATGAAGATTACAAATGAGTAGCATCAACACCTTTAAATTACACTGAAATGATTTCAACAAAGGACTCACAATATCTCTATAGACTTGTGAAACATAATATTTCATTTATTGAACTCTCTGAACTCATCGAAGGTGCATGCATTTCAAATATTTATTGAAGGATTTCATGGAAGGAAAGTGAAATTGTTTCCAAGTTTGTCCATGTAATTTTTTTAGATAAGCTTTGAATTTGCATGGAAACAATCTGGTAGTTGTTGGATTACAGAATTTAACACATCAAGGATGTATATGAACCTATGAAAGTATTGAAGGATTACTCATGTAAGCAACACAACCAATAAAGTGGTGTGTTGTGCAATCATCACTTTGGTTAACTATATGGATTGAATTTGATTCTTCACAAATAACTTAGGATTTCTCATGATTCTATGATTCATGTGCTTCAAGTTAGTATATCCTTATTGGTGATGTATTCATTGTAAAAAAATTCATCTTCACAAGTAGACAAAAACAGGGCATGCATACCCATGCTCATTTAAATAGTCAAGTGCAATATAAAACCACAATATTTGCCCTAAGTCTCCTAGTTTAGGCGCTACACTAGGAATTTTTTGCGCTAACTCTTGCACCCCAAAGATCTTACGTTGATTCCCAAATTCGGTGCTAAATTTGACATGGATTGCGTCGACTAGTGGTTCAACCAAAAAAAAAAAAAAAACTGTGAGCCAAAACGAAAAACGCATTTTCAAAAGACAGAGGTGCAACCAAAGCACGAGTTTGGGTTTGTACCACCAATTAGTCCACCAGCTCGATCGACCAACTGGGTATCGCTCAATTTCCTAGTAATTCCATTCATTGCACTTATTTCAAGCCATTTTTTTCAGTAAGAGTCGACTCTAAATATATTTTTTCACTGGCTTGCTTCGTATCTAACCCATGTTCCCACGAGAGTGCTTACATAAACTATTGCATGCTTATATGTGGCCTTACATGATTTTGGTGTTTGTTGTATTTGTAAGCGTGGGCATCACTACCAACCAACACATGATAGAGGACATATTCCAGATAGAGGAAAATGGGAAAGTTGAGCAAGCATACATAATAATCTTATAATTAAAGAGGCAAGGATGTGAAAATTGAGCAAAGAAGGATGAGAAAATTTAGCCAACACACAAAATAATCATCTTGTAACCAATTGATCCTTAAAGTCACTTCCTCTCTAGACACTCCCCTTAAAGTCGCTTTCTCTCTGGGCACTCCATTAGGATAAAAATCATGATATGTTATATACCCTTAAACAAAGTTGCACACTTCAGAGAAAACATAAGTCGCTTTCTCTCTAGGCACTCCATTAGGATAAAAATCATGATATGTTATATACCCTTAAACAGAGTTGCACACTTCAAAGAAAAAATACAACAGGCCTAAGGGGCCAGTGATTGAGTGGAAATAGGAATTGATCTCTGTCCTATATGAAGATTCTTGTGTTAACAACCAAACCCTCCAGCCTATGAAATATGAATATCTTTCAAGCTATCCATAGATTTTATGATGGAAAAATTAAAATATTTTCCAAATATCATAAGAAAAAAACCCTTTAATAGTTTTAACTTTTTCCCTGGAGGCTATTTTAAAATTTATCTATAACTTCTTCCACAAGAAATAACAAATAACAGTGAAAAAGTAATTGTAAATCAAAGCTCTAAAAAACCTTAGTAGTGTTATCTTTGTGTCATTGACAACTACATTCTCCAAGCGATGGGATCATGTCATACTACATTACTAATACTGACGTTGTTCCCCAAAAGGAATACTTGAAACTACTAAAGCTTTAAAATAATGCGATGACACTCCGATTGTTGCCAACATTATTCTATTTTTGACAATTGTATTCATGATGTAACATAACATGATACCATTGAGGAGAAACATGTTTCCTTCCATTCTCATATTTTGGATCAACAAGACGCTAAATGAACTTACGTTGACACATTTTTAAGGAGTCATCTACCCAATCCACTAGTGCTTGCTCATATATGAGGATTGTCTCTTCTTCTAGATTCCTTTCCTTTATTCATAATCTGGCCTAAGTAGCTCCTCCCATCCCGAATTCAATGAACCCCATAAAACTTATCAACACCTATTATGACAAATTATTGAACTCATAGGATTAGAATTCTTAGTGTTCCTTTGGCCTTGCACAATATGTACTTCATAAAACTTATCCATTTCTTGAATTCATTGAACTACGAGCCCAAAATAAATACCATGGTTTGTTTGTTGTTCTCACCTCTGATGGCCAATAAGAAATATTTTCTATCACGACCAAATCCATCTCCACTATTCTAGGCACTTCCCTAGGATTAGACGTCCTATCCATGGAATAACATAGGGAAACATACCTAAGCTTAACTGAAAAATAGAGGAAACATAAGCTTTCCAAATTATTTCTCAAGCAAAGTTGTGTCACAGATTCATCCTCACCTTATCGAACTAAATAATTATATCCTTGGATTCAAGAGTTTATATCCGTGTTCACCATAACCTTACGAAAGGATGATGACTTTGTTGTTGATGAGGTCATGTTAGTCTTTCTTGACTGCTTCTATGGTCACTCAATCCCATTCTTCTACTATGTTGAAGCCATTGCAAAAATCATAAGGGGACAACTTGTCAATTCCATCTCTAAGAAATTCTTTAGGTATCACTCATACCTTATCTGTTTATTTATTTGTTAGCAATGTGGCTCATTACCACTTGGGGATGCAATTTCAAAAATAAGACCAACCCACTAAGTGTATTTATTAGATCGTGTGGGTTTGGAAGAATAAATAGCATAATTCCCTATTCAATTACATAAACAAGTTCATGTATGTAGCGTTCTCTATTATCACTAGTAAATAACCAATTACAATGCTTAATGAAATTAAATCATATATGTACTTAAGTTCTCATCACAAAAGGGGAGATTGGTTCTTGGCAGAGGAGTATATTGTGATCAAATTGTATGGTTCATAGATTGCTCCCTACATGTTGCCTAAACTCCTCACACTAAGATTTTTTATTTTGGAACATGTCAAACATCTCTTGCATGTAGATGAGGTATGATTCACAAAGTAAACAAATAAAATCCATATAACCTGCACCATCACCATGGGAGTTTATTTTTTAGCAGAAATTGCACCACTCCATGCTATAACAACTAGTGGTAACAGTTTCCAGTGGGGAAATAATTAGTAGAAATATTTCGATGATTTGGAATGGAAAATCATTCAATAACTAGTTATTTCCTAACTTGCATAAGTCTTTTGAATTGGAGATGGATGCAAGTACATATGCTATGGGAGCAGTCTTGATGTAGGGAGGTAATTCGATAAGCTATCATTCTGAAATGTTTCATGTGGGAGTCATGATCATCTTGAATGAAGTTGCTAGACCGTACACAAAATGGAGTAATTTTATTTTTCATAAGAATAAAAAGTGATTCATGATCGTGCCTGTCTGATTTGATGGAGTTTTTTTGAAAGATATAATATATTTGATTGATAACACTGGAGTTTTGGATTCATTTAAACTAATAGAGGATAATGATTTTCCAGGAACCAAGAAGAGGAAAAAAAAACTAGGAAGGGAGAAGAAATAATCACCTTCAAAAATCGTGACCAAGTCGACTTGCCCAAATCGTGACAGAAAGGATTTTCCCTAGCTAGCTTAAAATGGAAAGCAGAGGGAAGGAATCAGAATCTAGCCACAATGAGGTAAGCCATTGTCAATTTATAGATTTCTAATTGTCTCAAAAAAAAAAAATGTTTCTTGTTTTTTGTTTTTTGTTTTTTGTTTTTTGTTTTTTGTTTTTTGTTTTTTGTTTTTTGTTTTTTGATTTTTGTNGTTTTTTGTTTTTTGTTTTTTATTCAAAAATTTAAAACAAAAAAAATAGTTTATATATCTAGGGACATGAGACTGACCAAGAGAAAGAGGCCTTAGCTTTGATATTGGGGATGGAGGTCATTAAAAAAATTGACGGTGTATACTTGAAAACACCCGCAAGATACATAGAAAAATTACCCGCTAACACCCCTAAAACATTGCAAGCAAATCAACCTCTCAAAGGGAATCAATTGATTCCCCAACCACTCCTGGATTGAGAAGAAGATCAGGGAGGAAATCATTGATGATGAACTCTAAGAATTTGGAACAGAGAGTAGAGACCTCCAATGTCGAAGCCACTCATGGGACCCAAACTTCTTCCACGACATCATGTTTTGGATCTTGCATTAGTACCTATGATACAAGGATAGAATACGACATGGTTTCAAGTGAAATCCAAATGTAAGATTCTAGGAAGGTTTTTGTGAACAGGTTGAAGGAATCATGCCTTCAACAGTTCAAAGACCATCTCCATTTGTCGTTCTCAAAGATACCAATGAACCTGCAGAAAGATGTAATTCACAACCTGGAGTCTAAATTTGGCCTAGGTTGGTCAGTAAAAAGGTGAAAATACAAATGTCTCGGAATTGCAAGAGATTCAGGTGCAACCAAACAAAGAAGATAAAAAAAAATCCCACCCGAGGAAAGGCTCAAAAAAAGGCCAATTGATGTCAGTTTAAAAGTATGGAAAGAACTTGTAAAATCATATGAGAAGTCGGATGCACGAAGGAAGTATGGTGAGGAGAGTACCCAGGTATTTGAATTTGCTCATAATATTATATCAAATTTCTTAAAATATTTTTATATTTTATTTGTGCATAGTTAAATTGACTTAGTGTATGTTTCAGGACAAGGCCTCCAAAGTTAGGATTGCAAAACTCTATGCCACGCATCACATGGCCAAAACGGTCTACATGCCTTGATCTGCACGTTTGTAAGTATATTTATTATGTGAAAAGATATTTTTTTTCCTAGAAAAAAGTAAATGATTGCATATTTATTAGTTTAACTAGTCCATGTGCCATGTTTTGACAGGAGGAAAAATATGGTCGACATCCTACACATTTTGAAAAAGAAATGTTACAAAAAAAAAGGTGGATCAACTTTGTAATCTGGATGGAGAACAAGGTATCAATAGTACTGAAGGACCCCTTGCCTTGTTTTTTCCCTAGTTTTTGTCAATGTCTCCCCGTTTGGACATCCTTTCCCTTTATTTTCTTTGAATTTTATGAACTTGTGGAATATTCCTTGCAATTCATAGAGTTTGGAAATACTAACCCTTGTTTTGTGGCTCTTGATAACAAACATAGTTTGCCTAGCAGGGCTTTGCTCCTTCGGTTTAATTTATTTATATTTTCCTACTATTTGGATAATTTGGATTCTCATCCAACATTCATCGGGCCTTCTCTCCCGTGGATCATGAATTAGATGTGAATAGTTAAAAAAGGTGGTAACCATGCTTTGATTATATAGGATATTTTTTTTTCAATGTGGGGGCAAAATGGAGCACAAAAAACTTGAAATTTCATGTTACTCTACCCTATGATGGTTTTTTGAAGGTGCTCTAACCTTGTATGGTGATTTGTTCTTCCTTCCCATCTCTTTTTCCAACTTGAATTTAATTTTTTAAATTGGTCTCCTCCTTTACACTTGGCCCTTACCAACATTGACTTGTTGCATTAAAGTAGTCGTTCACGTGCTAGTCTCACCCTAGACCTTTATCAAAGGGCATCAAAAAAGGTTAACAAAGTGTGTTGGCATTTACTACCTAGTTTGATATGTAGGTCATATCCATTTCATTAAATTAGTCTAGTGGAGTGCCCCTCAACTTGAGTTATCATTGTTCATTATTAATAGACTTGGCTCTCAATAGTCTCAAGTCTCCTTGATGGGTCTCATGTGTGATTTCTTCCTGTCGAACCTATCACACCACCCACATAATAGGGTGTTTTTGAAAAATCTCATGAATTTCCCCATTCAAACACTTTATATTTTTATATAAATTTAATTGCTTATTTTAGTTCAGTATTATTTTACTTGCTTCGAACCCTCAACTCCTCTCACTAGGAGCTCTTCCCCCCCTTTATCGGCACTCTTGTCTGAATTTATATTGAGTTTTTATGTTTCACAAGAGAATCTATCGAAAAATACAAGAGCTTTGAAACAACTCAATCAAATATCCAAACATGTCCTTACATGTCATATTCATCTTTGCAATATGAGAGATGGAATGATCCTTCATTGAATCAATGATGGTTCTCTTTTCCTTGGCCTTGTTATGGTGAGCATATAATTATGTTGGATTGACAAGTTTGGGAACCATTTTCATGACATGCTCTCAAATATTGGCCTCCTCCATAAGAATCTGTAACCTAAGCTTCTAAAGAGAAAAATTGGAAGCTCATTCCAACGTGTCACACCCTCTAATACTGAGAGTCATCTTACACATTCTGAATTGATCCTAGAATGAAAAATCATCAATAAATGAATTAGAAACTACCTTTCAAAGGGTATTAGCGCTTCTCCCAAGAAAACTTCATATATATGTATAGGAGACGAAGTTCAAGTATGTACTTTGTCTTCTTACTATAGTCCAGTACAACCCTTCGAGCTCTCCAAAACCTTATCCAGGTAAAAACACAAAAAACCTAGCTCCAACGAAGAGATTCCAATAGTATAATATCACACTAACAAGTCCTCCTTGGCCTAATGCAAGGCATCTCCTTTTCTCTTCCTCCTCATTAGGTACAACCCTAGGGTTTGTCATGAAAACCTAACTCCTAACCTCCTTATAGTAGAATCCCTAACACCCTAGACTTCAAGAATGCTCAAGAAATCCTAGTGCCTGAAACGAGTGAAAAAAGTAAAAAACACAATGAATAAAAGAGAAAAAGAGACTAATGTTTCTCCTCCTACATCTCTAACTCAATCATAAATAAGAGTAAGCATAAGAGTATCAATGATTTCATCATCTCCAATGTCTAACTCATAAGAACAAACCCAAGCATCTTACGAGAGCAAGCTCCCAACAATGGACATGTTCTTTAAACATCATAAATTATGCTAGGTTTTCCTCATGAACACCAGTGTCTTACTCGAAGAATACAAGTACAAAGAAAAGAGCACGATGATGATGAAAATTATGAAAGAACTATCTCATTCCTTTACATATAGAGAGGTAATGAAGGCCAACAATACAAAATTGGGCCTAAAACCTTACAGCCAATCTACTACAAACAAGTAATCCCACACATGTGAATAACTCCTCCTACATGTGACATATGTCAAGCTACAAGGTGATGAGAATCCACAAGAAAATATCTAAGACAATAGCACTCCTCATCCAATGTCCAACACTCCTCCAATGGATCCAATCATCCAATCCCTCTTCAAGTTAATGTGTCATTTCTGGGTCCACCCACCTACATGTCCACTCCCTCAACCCAAGCTAGCATAAGTCAAGTACAAGCCTCTATGTAAGAGATCCAAGTAGCCCCATGTTGCTTAAATGTCAATTCCCTTTCGTGGAATGCCAAATTCTCCAAAGACAATTTTGGATAGTTGAATACCTTATATATATGTATAGTAGGCTAAGTTCAAGTATGTACTTTTAGATTCTTACTATAGGCCGGTACAATCCTCTGAGCTCTCCAAAACCCTAGCTAGGTAAAAACACAAAATCCCTAGATCCAAAAAAGAGACTCCAATAAGAAAATATTATACTAGCAAGTCCTCCTTGGCCTCATGCAAGGCATCTCCTTTTCTCTTCCTCCTCATTAGGTACAATCCTAGGGTTTGTCATCAAAACCTAACTCCATGTAGGGACTATTACATGTCTAGCTCAGGTCTCACATGGCGTTCCTCCCCCAATGTTTAGTGGTACATGGTATTTCTCATTGCTTGGTGACTACTGTAGCGATTTCACATTTGACCACCTGGTCATCATATGATAAAAAATATAGCATGGGCATGATCCCACCATTTACCTAGTTCTATTTCATTATTACTTGACATGAAACAATGTAGACAGTAAGGTATATGTGTGATGACATATATCCCATGATCAATTGTCAGTAGGAAATGCTAAGTCATAAGCCTAGTGGATGTGGTGGAAATAATATAATTTACAGAGGCATACACAATTTCCACCAACTAAGTAGCCACATGATCAACCAGGTATATCCATGCAACCAACATGGACCACTATAATCATATAATGGTAGTTATATGAATCCATTAAATTCATCACCATAGGGAATATTTTCTTTCTTATATGATGGTAAAAAAAAGCATGCAACTCTAGAACACCACCTTATAAGGGGTACTGATCATCATTGTTTTTTCATCAAAGGGAAAAAAATCCCTTATTTCGATAATCAATGGTTAGGAAAAACAAGGTTTTAGGCTAACCCATAACCATCACAACAATGCTTCAAACAACCTTCCATCAAAAGATTCACTATGAAAGAAAGAACCATCCTTGTCACCAAAGTAGACAAACTATGTTGTCAATGGTCAAATTATTCCATGTAGACAAGCATCACCATGTCAACTAAGTAACCTCAACCTTAAACAACCCTCCTTAAATAATATATGTCATCCACAATTAGCCTCATTAAAACAACTATAGTCAAGGCCATTAAACAAATTCATCATCAAGGAATTGAACAACAATTGAAGTATGTTAGCGAATTTGTTCCCTATTATAAATCTGCACAATGGAATAAGTCAACTAATGTGTTTTGCTAAATTGTGCATTCCACCTCTCCAAGTGTGAAACATATATCCATCCATAATGCTTATTATGTAAAACATTTCCATTTTGTTTCCATCTAGAGCCATGTCATAAATTTTTCCAATTGCATATATTTTGATTTATGCTCCACTTATAGTTGTTAACTCAAATATGGAGAATAAATAAAGAGACAAAAGAGATGGAAAGATGAGATAATATATTATATCATTGTGCTTAGAAAATGTTACCTATTCAACTTGCATCTAAGTGGGAAAAGTCCCAATTCATGGATGCAACCCAAAGGCAACTTAGAGGGGCTACCCACTGTCACCTCAGTAACTCCTTCTCTCACTTTAGGTTGGCTCTTCTCCAACACAAAGGGGGTATCTCTGAGTAGTATTGCTAAGGTTATGACAAGGAGGCTTGAGGTGATGTGAAGAGATAGCTTAGAAAAACAATATTTTTGTAGTATAGTTAAAATAAATGGGTGATGGAGGATAAGGGACTAGTGTCTATCCAATAGTAGGCCAATGGAGTCAAGAGGTCAAACCAAGAAAGAAATTTATGAACAATGCGAGAATGTGAGGCTGAAATAACAAGTTATCTTAGTCTTCACAAAAGGGGGTGAACTCTGTGCCAACAAAGATTAAGTTGAAGCTAATGTCAGGGAGTTAGCAGCCAAGGCAAAGGCTAAGGAAACATTCAAAAAACAAGAAGAGGATGCTAAATTGCGAGAGAAACGGGTTCATAAAGATGTTGTCACAGTAGAGAAATAACTAGAGGATTGCTTCCTATAAATATTATCAAACAATGAAGAGGAACAGGAGGTTTTCGAAGAGGACATTGACATGGTTTATAACTTATAATGTCACTTCCATCCTCCATCACTTATCCTACACTTGGAAAATCCTGAAGAGAAGTAAAGAGGGCCAAACTACATACATTGGTTGTGAAATAAATATATTATCTTCTAACCTCCAAACTTGCTTGCCCAAAAAATAATGGAATTGACCCAAGTCACTCATATCAAATGTAGTTTTAATATTTCTTTCAAGGCATTAATCTCATCAATGTTGGAAACCTATAAATACCAAATCCATGTATAAAATAGCAACACAAAAATTCACCATTAACCTTCTTAATGTAGATATTTGAGTTGGATCAGGCTTTCTAAAGACACAATTTGTAAAATGATTATCAATTTTCTTATCCCAGGCCCTTGGCACTTGCTTAAGACCATAAAGTGACTTCTTTAACGTGTAAACAAATTTAAGATACTTCTGATCCACGAATCCTGGTGGTTGTTGCATATAGTTTTCTTCATGTAGAGCCCCATTTAAAAAGGCAATTTTTGCATCCATTTGGTGGATCTCTCCCCCAAGCCTAGTTGATAAAGAAAAAATTATTCTAAAGGTGTTTATCTTAAAACTAGAATACAAGTTTCTGCATATCCCATGCCTTTTTTTTGTTTGAAGCCTTTAGCAATGAATCTAGCCTTCAACTTCTCTACATCAACATCTGAATTAATTTTTGTTTTATAAATCTAGTTGCAACTAACAAGGTTCTTACCTCTTGGAAGGGGAACTAACCCTCAAGTTTGGTATTTCATCAAAGCATTTTATTCTACCTTCATAGCTTACTCTCATTCTTCCTTTCCTTTATCCTACTCATAAGAGGTGGGGTCATTATTTTTCATAATCTTGGCCATAAGTGCATTGCACTTTGGGGTTGTACTTTTTGTAGGTTTCTTTCTTTATTTTATTTTCAGCATTATCTAGGATTTGTGCTTTCACTCCCACATGGTACTCATATTTGTTGTAGTCTTCAATCCCATTTACCTACTTTTGTGGTCATTCGTTGGACATTAATACAATTGTCTTATCTTATTGCCTTTATGGCATTGTGGAGGATGTTTCGGACCTCCTTGGTAAATTTCACAAATTCACCTTGTTTTCATAGCATGGGTTCCATCAGTTTTTCCCTTGTGCATTTTCAAGAATTCTTGCTTCATTTGCGGAGTTTTCATTATTAAAATTAGAAGTAGCATTTTCAGAAACATCATTAATATCATCACTAGCCGAACCATAGTTCTTTGAATGTATATTGAGCTAAATATTAAACAAGGGGAGAATTACATTACAACACCTATGGAAAAATTGCATAGTATGAGTATTAGAACTTGTTAACATTGAATATTCATCATATTTAACATATCTACTCACAAACACTTCTTTATTTACCAAATCATGTTATCTATATGCCTTAGATTCCTCTCTATATTCCACAAATAATCATTTTTTGGTTCTATACTTTTTTGTTTCTCACAAGGAATGTTTGCCCATGCAATGCATCCAAAAACTCCAAATACCCATAAAAAGGTTTCTTACCACTCCATGCATCTTTTGGAGTAACACTCTATTCACATTATGTGCAATGCATGAAAAAACTAACCCTAAAATTTGTATTGCAAACCCTTAAAATGCAACATGCATCTATCCGTCTCTATGAGTGTCCTATTCATTCTCTCAACAACCCTATTTTGTTGAGGTGTATGAAGAACTATTATTTGCAGTCTATTACCTTGTTGATTACAAAAGGACTTGATCTTTTCCTTAGTACACTCATCTCTATTATCTGTCTACAAGTAACCAATCGTTCGATCACTTTTTTTTTCAACCAGTGCCTTAAATTTTTGCAATACTTCAAACACTTCATTTTCCATTTCAAGGAAATAGACTTAAAATCCTTACTATAATCATCAACAGAAGTGAGAATGTACCTGGCACATAATTAACTATAAACCAGTTGCAAGGGATATTTTTCCCTCCATGCCTTACCTGTATCAAATGGATCTTGGTGGTGTTTCCCTAACGCACACCTCTAGAAGAAGAAATGTTTGGCAGTTCTCTAACTATATTAGTTCTAACCTCTCATGCGACTTACCATAATTTAGAAACCCAAGCCTAGCATGCTAAAGTCTTGACATACAATCTGTATATGAAACAAGGGCATAAAAAAGAGTCTATTCATTATCAACAAAATCAGAAAAATTCAAAAGGTTTGCACCAAGATCAATTTTACCCATGGAAATCACCTTATTCGGATCCTTTCTATATCTAATAATGACCTTATCAATTGAAGAAACAAACCCATAACCAGCCTGAGCACATGCATGCACACACACACACACACACACACACACACACACACACACACACACATATAGAAAGAACATTGACCCCCAAACCTTCAACCAATGACACATTTTAAAATTGCAATTTTTCCATAATAACAGTTTACTTTTTCCAAGGAAAACCTCGCAAGGAAATCCAAGGGATTCTTCCCACATTCGTGGATTTTATCCCTATTAAACCTTACCCAGAGGGATTTGAACCAAGCACCTACTGGCTCGGAACTAGCTAAATTCCCAACAACATTGGCAACAACCAGTTGAGCTAAGCCATTGGGATATATTAACAATATTTAGTCCCAAGATTGGAAGTTTCATTTGATCACCAATGATAATTTCCTGATCAGAGTTGGATTCTTCATGAAAATCAACAAGTAAATATCTATCCCTCATCATATGACATGATGCACCAGAATACAATACGCATTCCTTATTGGAGCCATGATCAAAATACTCCCCTTTACATACAAATTCTCTTTCATAAAAAGTGCTAAGATCCTCTAATTCACACCAATGGATTAATTTTGATTGTTATTGTAACTTACGTTCTATACATGATCCATTTCCTAGCATATAATCTACCTTTTAAGAGTTGAAAACTGAATTTTTTGAAGCAACCCAAGCTGAATCAACATTCTTTCTAACAGAAAAAGTGAGAAAACCATGCTTACCATGATCCTCTTGTTGTTTTTGGGTTGGGCTAGTGTAGTTTCCATTTCCGTTATTACTTCTTCAAGAAATACTTCTCCTTGTTCTCGACACCACAATAGTTGTATAAGAAAATATTCTTGTCTCCATGATTTTCACCATTATTATCATTGCTCACATTTCTATTAGAAAAAACGTTATTCTTTCTATTATTTACATAACACTCATTACCATAGGACCCCTTAGACTTGTTCAAAATCTAATTGCAATCATGAAGAGGCTTATTTCTCTTCATATAATCATCAAAATACTTTGAAGGAGACCCACATGTTGTTGTATAAGCATGCTCCTTTAATATGACCAACCTTGATTAATTGATCTTTCTCATCCAAGACAAATTTATCAAAATGCTCAAATTTTGTTGGGGCATTAGAAGTATGTTCTATGAATCTCTTCCTAGACTCATTAAAGGCCTTATAGTGTTGAGATTAAACAAGAAGATCCTAGTGAAAATTATGCACCTACACTAGGATGGAGCCTCAAGCTATTTTTAGGTGGAAGTCTATTTTTAGATGATGAGCAAATTCTATTTATAGATGATGTATATTTATAGATGGTGAGCAAATTCTATTTGTAGATGTATGTCGACTATTATTATCCCTTAATAATAGTTGGACAATAAACAATTAATCTATTTTCAATGAGCACTTGGAAATAGTTAACTGAAGTGGAAAATCGGTTAGTCATAGGAAATTCGAGTTCAAAGGTTGGTTGGTGGGACATGCAAGTCGAATTAGTTGTAACTGAGTGATTCGAAGTTGTAACAGAGTTGGATGTGTATTTATGTGAGTTGTAAAGTAGTTTAACTCAGTTAAGTGAGTTAAGCTCAGTTGTACTAGTTGTAACTGAACATAAACTAGTGAGAGATCAGTAAATTAATTATTAATTAATTCACAATCAGTGATCTCACATGCAACTGAAGATTTACCACTGTTAACTACATGCATGTCAGATCCAGTGGAGACCCAGTTGAGATAACAGGTGAAAGGGACAGTATAAATATTAGTTGTGACTTTAGTGGGTGCACTCATGCAACCACACACACATTGGATGTGCCCATGAGGATTGTGCAGCCTAGGCAAGAGGAATTCATTCATTGTAGGGATTTCCATCAGCAGGGATTGCACAGAGGAGGCAGGTTTTCTGGAGGCAGTAAATTGGCACATGCATTTGCCAATTTTTGTATGACAGTGCGAGACGATTGTATATTGTACTGAGAGCTCTTGGATTAGATTTTTGTATGAGATTGTTTCATGATCCATGATATATACATAATATGTGATAGTGGAGTTTTTAGCTTTATTCTTTCCCGGTAAAACATATGTGTTATGTGTGATTGATCTCTCTTCTTGATATTGCAATTGGCGATCGTGTTTTAAATTCTGCAAGATTTTTAGTAGAAGTGATTATGTATTTAATAGTGGCATATAATTGTTAGATCAGGAGAATCTAGGAAACACATAATTTGTATTGAAATTTCTACATGGTATCAGAGCACAGAAGATTGCAGAAGCTGAGTTTGTGATTGGATAGAATTCGAATTTGCAGAAAGACTTTCTTGGTGCTACGGATTATTCAAGATCGAAATGGCTTTCAATGGCTTGAGATTAGAGTATGCACTTGAGGGTAGCTCGAACTACATTGCTTGGAAGGACAGGATGGAAGCAGTACTCGAAGACAATGGCTTGAAGGAATTCATTGACAAGGATGTTCCTAAGCCAGATGCTACAGATGCTACAAATCTTGATGCATGGCAAAAGAAAGTGGCAAAGGCGAGGAGGATCCTGTTGGAGGGAGTACGAGACCACATTGTCTCAAACCTCCATGGGAAAGCCACACCATATGAAATGTGGAAGGCTTTGACGGATCTATTCCAAAACAACAGCAACCATAGGAAATTGGTGCTCAAAGATAAACTCAGGAAAATCAAGATGGAGAAGGGCGACTCCATTCCAAAATATATCACAAAGTTTGTCCAATGTCAGGATGAGTTGGGGACTGTGAGAATAACAGTCACTGATGATGATTTGGTGAGCTTGGATCTCCTAGGACTTCCCAAGAATTGGCACAGTTATCAAGACTCTGTCAATGGAAGGGGAAAATTGCCAGATTGGGAATGACTATGGTCGGATCTAGCACAGGAGGAGTTCAGGCGGAACACCAGAGATGGATCTTCATCAAAACATGATGATGAAGAGGATTTTTCTTTGGCTGCCAAGGCAAGGAAAGGAAAGGGGGAGAAATTCCATTCAAAATCCGAGTCTAAAGGCAAGAAGCTGGATTTGTCCAAAGTGAAGTGTTTTCACTCTCACGAACATGGGCATCTTGCTACTAGTTGTCCGCAAAAGAAGAAGAACAAGAAGGTTGTTGGAGCTAGAGCTGGTGAGGCCCTTGCCTCACAATTTGAACTTGACTCCTCCTTGATCGCATGCATGGTGTCAAGTGCATTGAGATCAGTGTGGTATTTGGATAGTGGCACTTCCTTCCACATGATGGGAGATAAGGATCTTTTCAGTGACTTGGAGGAGAAAGATCTCAAAATGCATATTGAGATGGGAAACGATGGACGATACAGTTCGACTAGCATTGGTAACATTACCTTTCAGAGGGAGTCGGGTAAACCATTTCAATTGAAAGATGTTATGCACGTTCTAGGTCTGAAGAAAAACTTGGTCTCAGTCGCAATGTTGGAGGACAGAGGCTATGACATTGTTTTCAGTGATGGAAAAGATTTTCTGCGACATAGAACAACGGGTCAAGTCAAGAAGATAGGGATTCGAGTTAAGAATCTCTACAAGTTGGAGGTAGATGGATGCGCTGCCATGATGGGCAAGGTAGAAAAAGTGGTGAGCCAGGATGAGGGCGAATTATAGCACAGGCGATTGGGCCATCTTCATCATGGAGCCTTGAAAATCATGAAACAAATATCTACTGGACTTCCAATTAGAACACTTGCTCAGTTAGATTAGTGCAAGGGTTGCACCATGGGGAAGTATGTAAAGTCCACCTTTCATGAAAAGGAGAAACATGCTTCGGTGATCCTGGAGAGAGTTCACACATATGTGTGTGGAACATTCTCGGTTGCTTCAACAACAAAACATAAGTATTATGTTATTTTTGTTGATGACTTTTCTCATATTTGATCTTCTTCATGCAGAAGAAGGATCAAACATTCTCAAAGTTCTGTGAGTTTAAAGCATTGGTGGAGAAAGAGTCGGGGAAGCAAGTGAAGGCTCTGAGGAGTGATAATGGTGGAGAATACATCTCTAACAAATTCAAATACTTTTGTAGCAAAGAAGGAATTCAAAGAAAACTCATAGCGCCTCATAACCTACAGCAAAATGGGGTCGCAAAGAGGAAGAACAGAACGATCTTGGGTGCAGCACGAGCGATGTTGCATGATCAGGGCCCACAAATGCATTTGTGGGAGGAAGCATGAAACACTGCGATTTATGTGCAAAACTATTTTCCTCATAGAGTACTTGGCATGAGTACACCTGAAGAAGCTTTCACTGGTAAGAAACTAGATGTTTCTCATTTTAAGATTTTTGGTTCATCTGTTTATGTGCATGTGACCAAGAACGCCAGGAAGAAGCTGGAGCCGACTGCTGAAGTTGGGATATTTGTGGGGTACACAGAAACACCCCATAATTATCGTGTGTATTTACCTAAAAGTAAGATGATTGTTATGCGACGGGATATAAAATTCGATGAGGGGAAAGCCATGCGGTTGTCGCTTGAGAGGGAGCTAGACTTGCATGCGGAGGAGGAACTGATGGTTCCCAAAGATGAGTCTCAAGATGTGGATCAGCCACATGAGGAGGTTCATGGAGTGGATGAAGCCACTCATGTAGAGCCATCCATCAGAAATGGAAGAAAGCACACCGCGGAAGATGATAGATTCAGACTAGATGTTGCACAAAATGTAGGAGCCCCTACTTCACAGCGCAGATAGAGACAGTCTCCTGATCAATTTACTGGATACATGGCTCTCATGAGCAAATGTATTGTGATTGAACCATATTCCTTTTAGGAAGTAGTGTAGGATCCCACTTGGGTTGATGCAATGGTGGAGGAGTATGACTCCATTGTCAAAAACAGTGCATGGGAAATTGTCCCAAGACCGGTCGACAAATCAATGGTAGGTTCAAGATGGATCTACAACGTAAAGCAAGTTGCTGATGGGAGTGTTGAGAAATAAAAGTCCAAATTTGTGGCATGGGGCTTCTCACAGATCGAGGGGATATATTATGATGAGACCTTTGCACCTGTCGCAAGGTACTCTTCCATAAGATCCATCTTTTCACTCTGAGGGCAGATGGGTTGGCGCATTCATCAGATGGATGTAAAAATTGTGTTTCTCAATGGGATCATTGAGGAAGAAGTGTACATAGAGAAGCCTGAAGGATTTGAGATCTTCAGCAGTGAGTCGCATGTGTGCAGACTCAAAAGAGTGTTGTATGGGCTAAAGCAAGCACCCTGTGCTTGGTACACTTGGATAGACAGTTATTTCACCAGACTGCGATTCACCAAAAGTGAAGTGGATGCAAACCTATACCAAATTGTGGTAGAGGGTAAGATTTTAATCATTGTTCTTTATGTTGATGATTTAATACTGACTGGTGATGAGCAGATAATACACTCATGCAAGGAGGACATTGCAAAGGAGTTCGAGATGAAGGATATGAGCCTCCTTCATTATTTCCTTAGATTGGAAATATGGCAGCGAGATGGTGAAATTTTTGTGTCTCAGGGCAGGTATGCAAGGGAGATACTGGGTAAGTTTCACATGGAGGGTTGCAAACCCATGGATACTCCTCTTCCATGAAATTGGAGGAAAGAGGATGCTACTTCTGGAGAGGCAGTGGATACTACTGTCTATTGACAATTACTGGGTTCACTAATATATCTAGTGAACACGAGACCGGACATTTTCTATGCGGTTAACCAGCTGAGTCAAGCGATGGTTAAGCCTACCAAGCTCTTTTGGAAGGCGGGTAAGCATGTCCTGAGATACCTGAGGGGAACATATGAGTATGTCTTATGGTATAGACAGGCGGATGAGGTGAAGTTGCATGGCTTCACGGATGCAGATTGGGCGGGCATCCCAATGGACAGAAAGAGCACATCAGGGGGGATCTTTAGTATCGGATCTACAATTGTTTCTTGGTACAGTAGGAAGCAGAGATCCGTGGCACTTAGCTCAGCGGAAGCTGAATACATGGCAGCGAGTCAAGCTACATGTGAGGCTATCTAGATGAGAAAGATCTTGGGTGATTTGTTTGGTTCTTATTTAGATCCGACAGTGATTCATTGTGATAATCAGAGTTGCATTAAACTCTCGATTAATCATGTTTTTCATGATATATCTAAGCATATAAATATCTGGTATCATCATATCATAGATTGTGTGTAGCGTAAGATCACGTTGCTTCAGTACATTCCTACGGAAGATCAGGATGCAGACATTCTGACGAAGGCGCTCACCAGGAGCAAATTCGAATACCATAGAGACAGGATCGGAGTGAAGGATAATCCCTTTCTTGTTGAGAGGGAGTGTTGAGATTCAACAAGAATATCCTAGTGAAAATTATGCACCTACACTAGGATGGAGCCTCAGGGTATTTTTAGGTGGAAGTCTATTTTTAGATGATGAGAAAATTATATTTATAGATGATGTCTATTTATAGATGGTGAGCGAATTCTATTTATAGATGTATGTCGACTATTATTGTCCCTTAATAATAGTTGGACAATAAATAATTAATTTATTCTCAATGAGCACTTGGAAATAGTTAACTGAAGTGGCAAATCAGTTATCTATAGGAAAATCGAGTTCAAAGGTTGGTTGGTGGTACATGCAAGTTGAATTAGTTGTAACTGAGTGATTCGAAGTTGTAACAGAGTTGGTTGTGTAGTTATGTGAGTTGTAAAGTAGTTTAACTCAGTTAAGTGAGTTAAGCTCAGTTGTACTAGTTGTAAATGAGCATAAACTAGTGAGAGATCATTAAATTAATTCTTAACTAATTCACAATCAGTGATCTCACATGCAACTGAAGATTTACCATTGTTAACTACAAGCATGTCAAATACAGTGGAGACCCAGTTGAGATAACAGGTGAAACAGATAGTTTGACTATCAGTTGTGACTTTAATGGGTGCACTCATGCAACCACACACACATTGGATGTGCCCATGAGGATTGTGCAGCCTAGGCAAGAGGAATTCATTCATTGCAGGGATTTCCATCAGTAGGGATTGCGCAGAGGAGGCAGGTTGTCTGGAGGCAGTAAATTGGCACATGCATTTGCCAATTTTTGTATGACAGTGTGAGATGATTGTATATTGTACTGAGAGCTCTTGGATTAGAGTTTTGTATGAGATTGTTTCATGATCCATGATATATACATAATATATGATTGTGGGGTTTTTAGCTTTATGCTTTCCCGGTAAAACATATGTGTTATGTGTGATTGATCTCTCTTCTTGATATTCCAATTGGTGATCGTGTTTTAAATTTCGCAAGATTTTTAGTAGATGTGATTATGTATTTAACAGTGGCATATAATTGTTAGATCAGAAGAATCCAGGTAGTACATAATTTCTATTGAAATTTATACATATAGGGAGAGGGGATTTCCCATAGCAATGAGCAGAAAATCTTGCTTCATAAGTTCAACTCCAAGATTTTCCATTTTTAAGTTTGTGAACGGTTCCAACCTTTCTTTCCACTTGTTGTCATATCTATCCACCTTTTTTTTCTCCTGAATTAGTTCAGAATTCTCTTTTCCATAGGTGCTCTGTTATTGGCACAAGAGGTTGGGACAAGGGATGATTGTTGTTTGAAGTTATAATCACTCTGGAGAGATCCCTTGTTGATTTCATGCAACATAGAAGGGAATCGACTAGTCCAAGTTGATTTCAGTAAATATGAATCCCATCAACTTGCTCCTAGTCCATTAAAATAGAGGATTCCCCTTGTCTTGGCAAGGACAACCAACCAAGGAGGATTTGACAACATGAAGATAAACAAATCAAAGTTTGAGGAAGAAGAACTATTTCATGTCGAGAGAAATAAATCGACCTAGTAGAGGAGGTTGTCTAATAAATTGAATTACAAAGATGAAATCAGTTACCATTGTTAGGTATTCGACCTGGATTTATTACCAATGTAGACTATCTTTGAATTCTAAAGAATATATAACTTGCATGTTGGGATGGGAAGGAATTTTGACTGAAGAGAGAATGATTTCAATTGAAGGGATTCTTGGGCCTAGCGAGTCAAAATAACACAATTCTTTGGCAGAGGACAAAATATCAAAGCTATTGTCAACACACATTTAATCTTTGTGTCTACAAATTAGAGTTTTATAGTGTAGAAGGAAATGTTGAGCAACGAGTCAAACATATTTAGTCTTTTGGAATTATTTTAGTTCAAAATGCAGATGAATGCTTGAAGTTCATTGGAGTAAAGAAAACAAGGAAAGACTAGTGCAGGCTTCCAAATTTGTGAGTGAAATGGTGATGGGCGAATAATCGTGAGCTAGCGACAATTAACAACTCAAAATCTTTGTGGGAACTACACTTACAATTTGACCTAAAATTCGCATTCGAGAGCCGATATGCAAAGTCTAAGACAAAAGTAATTTGAGGTCATATAGAATGATGAAATTTCTTGGGAATGGTGCCACAATCATGAATCTTTGCTACTTATTTTATTATTTTGACCTAAAGAGTGTTGTAAAGAAATAGAGGGCATAATTGAATTTCTCCTTGTTTAATAGCCTTCTAGGGAGGAGGAGATTTCCACTAGTTGAAGAATAAATAAACGATATATCTTTCAAGACTATGTGGGAAAGGAAAGATTTGTCTTGATTGTCAAAAGAGAATGATGGAAGGATCAGCGTTTTCAGAAGTAGAATGCATAAGTTCATAAATTGGACCCCGTATTCCTCCATGGGGCATAAAAACCTAACAAAGCAGCATTTTTGAGTTCCATGAGATGACGCAATATTTTTTAGGCATGGAATAGGTGACCACATTGTCCATCCACTCCCAAGCCACGGTTTCATAAATTGGACCCCTTAATCGAAATGTTGCATTACTTCTTATTAGGATAAACCCTAGTTCTCGAAATCGATGAATAAATCAACCTCTAAGGCATGGGACCCATGAGTGAGAGGTTCTCTCGCTAAAATCGTATGCCAAGAATCCAACGGAGTAGACGGTTCTTTAATCCGAGTATTGGATTTCATTTTATGCGCAGTTTCAAGCTGCATCCCAAACCATTTCAGGGACTCCTGGCCAATTCCTCCTTATGGCATAAAAACCTAACGAAGAAACATTTTTTAGTTCTGTGAAATGATGCAAGCTTATTTAGGCATGGACTAGGTGACCACATTTTCCATCTACTCTTGAGGCCCAGTTTCATAAATTGAACCCCTTAATCGAAATATTGCATTGCTTCTTACTAGGAAAAACCCTAGTTCTCAAAATCGACAAATAAAGAAACCTATGAAGTATGGGACCCGGGAGTGAGGGGTGCTCTAGCTGAAATCATATGCCACAAATCCAATGGAGTTGACGGTTCCTCAATCTAAGTCTCAGTTTTTGTCTTCTTGCAAGTCGCATCCCAAACAATTTCAGGAACTCTTAGCCAATTCCTCCTTGGGGCATAAAAACCTAACATAGAAGCATTTTTGAGTTTTGTGAGACACTGCAAGCTTATTTAGGCATGGTCTAGGTGACCACATTCTCCATCCGCTCCTAAGGCATGGTTTCATAAATTGAACCCCTTAATCCAAATGTTGCATTGCTTCTTACTGAGAAAAAACCCTAGTTCTGGAAATCGATAAATAAAGCAACTTTCAAGGCATGGGACCCGTGAGTGATGGGTTCTCTAGTTGAAATCATATGTTATGAATCCAATGGATTCGACAATTCCTAGTTCTGAGTCTCGATTTGTTTTATGCCCAGTTGCAAGTCGCATCCCAAACCATTTGGGGGACTCTTGGCTAATACCTCCTTGGGGCATAAAAACCTAACAGAGCAGCATTTTTGAGTTTCGTGAGATGTTGAAGGCTTGTTGAAGCATGGACAAGGTGACCACTTTGTCCATCCACTCCCGAGGCAGAGTTTCATAAATTGGACCCCTTAATCCAAATGTTGCATTGTTTCTTACTAGGATAAACCCTAGTTCTTGAAATCGATGAATAAAGCAACCTCTGAGTCATGGGACCCAGGAGTGAGGGGTGCTCTAGCTGAAATCATATGCCAGGAATCCAACAGAGCCGACGATTTCGCAATACGAGTCTCGATTTTCATTTTATTCCCAATTGCAAATCACATCCCAAACCATTTCGGGGACTCTTGGCCAATTCCTCCTCAGAGCATAAAAACGTAACGGAGCATCATTTTTTAGTTTCATGAGATGTTGTAATTTTTTTTAGGCATGGACTAGGTGACCACATTGTCCATCTGCTCCTGAGCCACAGTTTCGAAAATTGGACCCCTTAATTAAAATGTTGCATTGCTTCTTACAAGGAAAAAACCTAGTTCTCGAAATCGATGAATAAAGCAACCTCAGAGGCATGGGACCTATGAGTGAGTGGTATTCTAGCTGAAATCGTATGCCAGGAATCCAACGGATTCGATGGTTCCTCAATCTGAGTCTCACGTTTCCTTTTATGCCCAGTTGCAAGTCACATCCCAAACCATTTCAGGGACTCCTGGACAATTCCTCCTCAGGGAATAAAAACCTAACAGAGCAACATTTTTCAGTTCTATGAGAAGTTGCAAGCTTGTTTATGCATGGAATAGGTGACCACATTGTCCATCCACTCTCAAGGCACGGTTTCATAAATTGTACCCCTTATTCCAAATGTTGCAATGTTTCTTACTGAGCAAAACCCTAGTTCTTGAAATCAATGAATAAAGCAACTTCTGAGTCATGGGACCCTGGAGTGACGGGTGCTCTAGCTCAAATCCTATGTCAAGAATCCATCGGATTCGATGGTTTCTCAATCTGAGTCTCAATTTTTTTTTATGCCCAGCTGCAAGTCGCATCCCAAACCATTTTGGGGACTCTTGGCCAATACCTCCTTGGGGGATAAAAACCTAATGGAGTAGAATTTTTTGGTAACGTAAGATGGTGCAAGATTTTTTAGGCATGGTATAAGTGACTACTTCGTCCATCCACTCCTGAGGCACAGTTTCATAAATTGGACCCCTTAATCCAAATGTTGCATTGCTTCTAATTAAGAAAGACCTTTTTCTCAAAATTGATGAGTAAAGTAACTTATGAGGCATGGCACCCAGGAGTGAGGGGTGTTCTAGTTAAAATTATATGCAAAGAATCCAACGGAGTCGACGGTTCCTCAATCCAAGTCTCAATTTTTGTTTTATGTGCAGTTGCAAGCTGCATCCCAAACCATTTCATGGACTCTTGGCCAATACCTTCTCGGGGTATAAAAACCTAACAGGGAAACATTTTTGAGTTCTGTGAGATGGTGCAAGATTTTGTATGGACCACTTTGTCCATCCACTCCCGATGCACGATTTCATAAATTGGACCCCTTAATCCAAGTGTTGCATTGTTTCGTATTGGGTGAAACCCTAATTCTCGAAATCAATGAATAACGAAACCTCCAAGGAATGGGACCCGGGTGTGAGGGGTGCTCTAGTTGAAATTGTATGCCATGAATCCAACGGAGTCGAAATTTCTGCAATAAGAGTCTTGGTTTTTATTTTATGCCCAACTATAGGTCGCATCCCAAACCATTTCAGAGACTCTTGACCAATTCCTCCTCGGGGCATAAAAACCTAACAAAGCAACATTTTTGAGTTTTGTGAGATGTTGCAAATTTTTTAAGAATCGACTAGGTGACCACATTTTCCATCCACTCTCGAGGAACTGTTTCATAAATTGGACCCTTTAATCCAAATGTTGCATTACTTCTTAGTGAGCAAAACCCTAGTTCTCGAAATCAATGAATAAAGCAAATTTTGAGGCATGGAACCCAGGAGTGAAGGGTGCTCTAGCTTAAATTCTATGTCAGGAGTCCAATGGAGTCGACGGTTCCTCAATCTGAGTCTCGGATTTTGTTTTATGCCTAGTTGCAAGTTACATCCCAAAACATTTTGGGGACTCTTGGCCAATACCTCTTTGGGGGATAAAAACCTCACAAAGTAACATTTTTGAGTTTCGTGAGATGGTGCAAGCTTGTTTAGGCATTGTCTAAGTGACCACTTTGTCATCCGCTCCCAAGGCATGATTTCATACATTGGACCCCTTAATCCAAATGTTGCATTTCTTCTAACCGAGAAAAACTCTAGTTCTCCAAATCGATGAGTAAATCAACTTATGAGGCATGGCACCCGAGAGTGAGAGGTGTTCTAGCTGAAATCATATGTGAACAATCCAACGTAGTCGATGGTTCCTCAATCCAAGTCTCGGTTTTCATTTTATGCATAGTTGCAAGCCGTATCCCAAACCATTTCAGAGACTCTTTGAAAATACCTCCTTGGGGCATAAAAACCTAATGGAGCAGGATTTTTGAGTTATGTTAGATGGTTCAAGCTTGTTTAGGCATGGACTAGGTGACCACTTTGTCCATCCACTCCTGAGGAATGGTTTCATAAATTGAAACCCTTAATCCAAATGTTTCACTCTTTCTTACTGGGCAAAACCCCGGTTCTCGAAATCGATGAATAATGCAACCTCTGAGGCATGGGACCTGGGAGTGAGGGGTTATTTAGCTAAAATATTATGCCAGGAATCTAATGGAGTCGACATTTCCGCAATACAAGTCTCGATTATGCCCAGTTCAAGCTGCATCCCAAACCATTTCGGGGGCTCTTGGCCAACACTTCCTTGTGGGATAAAAACCTAATGGAGCAGCATTTTTGAGTTCCATGAGATGTTGCAATCTTGTTTAGGCATGGTCTAAGTGACCACTTTTTCCATCCGCTCTTGAGGCACAATTTCATAAATTGGACCCCTTAATCCAAATGTTGCATTGCTTCTAACTAAGAAAAACCCTAGTTCTTGAAATCAATGAGTAAATCAACTTTTGAGGCATGGCACCTGGAAGTGATGGGTCCTCTAGCTGAAATCGTATGCTAGGAATCCATCACAATCAACGGTTCCTTAATCTGAGTCTCGGTTTTATTTTTATGCGTCATTGCAAGTCGCATCCCAAACCATTTCAGGGACTCTTGGCAAATACCTCCTTGAGGTATAAAAACCTGAACGATCCGCATTGTTGAGTTATGTGAGATGTTGCAATATTGTTTAGGAATGGACTAGGTGACCAAATTATCCATCTTCTCTCAAGGAACAGTTTCATAAATTAGACCCCTTAATCCAAATGTTGCATTGCTTCTTACTGGACGAAACCCTAGTTCTTGAAATCGATGAATAAAGCAACCTCTTAAGCATGGAACCTGAGAGTGAGGGGTGCTCTAGCTGAAATCCTATTCGAAGAATCCAACGGAGTCAACGGTTCCTCAATTCAAGTCTCGGTTTTCATTTTATACCCAATTGCAAGCCACATCCCAAACCATTTTGGGGACTCTTGGCCATTTTCTCCTTGGGGCATAAAAACCTAACGAAACAGCATTTTTGAGTTCCATGAGATGTTGCAAATTTTTTAGGCATGGACTAGGTGACCATATTGTCCATCCTCTCTTAAGGCATGGTTTCATAAACTGGACCCCTTAATCAAAATGTTGCATTGCTTCTTAGTGGGCGAAACCCTAGTTCTTGAAATCGATGAATAAAGAAACCTCTGAGGCATGGAACCCGGGATTGAGGGGTGTTCTAGTAGAAATTGTATGCCAATAATCTAACGGAGTTGATTTTTCCTCAATATGAGTCTCAGTTTTCATTTTATGCACAGTTGCAAGCCGCATCTAAAACCATTTCAAGAACTCTTGACCAATTCCTCCTAGGGGAATAAAAACCTAACAGAGCAGTATTTTTTAGTTCTGTGAGATGATGCAAGCTTGTTTAGGCATAGAATAGGTGAACACATTTTCCACCCAATCCCAAGGCACGGTTTCATAAATTGGACCCCTTAATTGAAATGTTGCATTTCTTCTTACTGGGAAAAACCCTAGTTCTCGAAATCGATGAATACAACAACCTTTGAGGCATGGGACTCAGAAGTGAGGTGTGCTCAAGATGAAATCATATGCCAGGAATCCAATGAAATCAAGAGTTCCTCAATCTGAGTCTCGATTTTCATTGTATGCCCAGTTGCAAGTCGCATCCCAAACTATTTCAAGGACTCTTAGCCAATTCCTCCTTGGGCCATAAAAACCTAACAGAGCAGTATTTTTGAGTTTTGTGAGATGTTGCAAGCTTGTTTAGGCGTGGACTAAATAACCACATTGTCCATCCACTCCTGAGGCACGGTTTCATAAATTGGACCCCTTAATCCAAATGTTGCATTGCTTCTAACAGAGCCAAACCCTAGTTCTCGAAATCGATGAATAAAGCAACTTGTGTGGCATGGGAGCCAAGATTGAGGGGTACTCTGGCTGAAATACTATGATAGGAATCCAACTAAGTCGATGGTTCCTCAATATGAGTCTTGGTTTTCATTTTATTCCCAATTCCAAGTCGCATCCCAAACCATTTCGAGGTCTCTTGGCTAATACCTCCTCAGGTCATAAAATCTAACAGAACAACATTTTTGAGTTCCATGAAATGTTGCAAGCTCTTTTAGGCATGGACTAGGTGAGCACTTTGTCCATCTGCTCCCAAGGCACAGTTTCATAAATTGGACCTATTATATCACAAATTGTAGGTTGGGGAAAGCCCGACCCAACCACAAAAGCAAGTGCTACAACTTGGGAATCCTACACGCAATGTCACCTCGATGTAGGTCCCACACTTCAAGGGTGACTAGGTCACTCTAGTGAGGCGATCTCGGTGACCCTAGGGGGAATGAGACAGGGATGGATAGATATGGAAGTGGATCCCCCTAGAGGTCAAATATAAATGGAGTGATATGTGGAAAGAGATTCCTTATAAGTTAAGTGATTGTTTCCCCAAAGGTATAGTACTTCTCTCGATGATTGTACCTGCTCGAGACACAAGAAAATCCAACTTGCAATGATATATGATAGTATGGATCAAAAAGTTAAGCTTGTTGTACCTAATTTGCAGCAGCAGATAATAGTTTATATCAGCAAATAAATCATTCCAAATCATCATGTAAAACATAAGATCAATCATCAATATTATCAATGAATATGGCAATCAATTATGAATGAAAAATGGTACTTTGAGGCTGAATAAAGAAAGTTGTTACAACATGTGTTTTATGCAGAAAATTGTAGCCTTATGGCTGTATAATTCAATGGCATGCAGCAACAAAATCAGCTACAGAAAAGTGCCAACAATTACTCCAAAAGATACACCCTAGTTAGTAGAGTTAGTGAGCAAAATTTAAGAGCTAGTCTAGGGTTAGTTTAGGAGTTAAGAGAGAGTTAGTAGCTAGGGTTATGCAGCCTTAATGGTTGTAGGTTAAAGTTTGTAACACCAATCAAAGAAGTGGGAGAGAGAGGACACCCTATTAGGGGAAGAGTCCTCTAAATCTAGCAAACCAACTCCAAGCAAGACATCTTTCAAAAGAAAAGAATTCACATGTCCCAAGGCAAAGATTGTATATCTCCAATGCAAAAAATAGATGACTAGTGCCTTTAATATTGGGTTAATGGAGTCAAATAAATGAACTATATATGTTACTTCTTTTGGGGTGTAAATCCTCTTACTTCCCAAGGCAAGTATCACTAGTTAGGGTTTGAGAATGAGGGGTGTAAATCCTCTTACTTCCTCAAACAAGCCCTTGCAACATCAAGGAAATTTAAGCAATAAATGATGGAGACTAGAGTGAGGATGTAAATACTCTTACTTCCCAATTAGCTCCTAGCACAACAATCCTTGGCTTGAAAAAATGATAGCATAATATTAGAAGACCATACCAAAATCAAGAAAGATGCTAAGATAATCCACCACAAAAGCTAGAAAGCACTCATCCCAGGATAGCACCTCACTCCTCCATCAACCATTCACAAGAGATGTCTATAAACAAGTGCACAAGAGACAAATATGCCAAGTGTAAATTATAGATCAAGTCCTCTCACAAGAGGGAGAGTTATGTCCAAATGAGATCTTATGATCTCTTATTTATACAAAATGTCACCAAGGTGACTTGTCCATATATTAAGGGGTAAACCACAAGACTAGGGGTCAACAACCCTAATATTTCCTCCTTTAGCAAAGTAACATTAAACAATTCATTTAAAATTTAGCTTTTGCACAAATAAACCCTAATTTTTCATGGATGTCACCCCTTTAAAAGACATTTTTCCACTTGGGACAAGTCGTTGGTGTTGGAGAAGCTATGGTAGGCCTCCAAAGCCCACATGTCAAGAATTTGTGCAATATCCTCATGGCCAAGGCTTCATTGCTTCAATTGCTTCATGTGATACCATATTTCTATGTGCTTCAACTTCTCATGGAACACAGGGTTCTATGTCATCTTTATGCATCTCTTGTTATCACATAGAATCACGGTTGCTTACATCTTCAGATCAAATATGCATGTCAACAACTTTCGTAGCCATATGGCTTCACAACTAGCGAAACCTGCAACAATTTATTTCACTTCTGTTGTGGTGAGAACAATACTAGATTGCTTCCTACTCTTCCATGAAGTCATGGCAGACCCTGGACTGAAACAACATCCTGAAGTGCTCTTTCTATCATAAACACTTCCATCCCAATTTGAATCGGTATAACTAATCAGTTTGAAGTCTTGACCTCCATTGTAGCAAAGACCAAAGTCCAACGTACCTTTAAGGTATCTGATCACATGTTTTGCAGCAACAAGGTGAACAGGTCTGGGATCTACAAGATACTGACTCAATGTGTTCACAACAAAACATATATCTGGTCTGGTATTCGTCAGATACATCAATGATCCAATGACTTGTTTATATAGCGTAGAATCAACCAATTCTAACGAAGTATCAACCAGGAGCTTCAACTTTGTTTCCATGGGTGTATTCATGGATTTACACTCCAACATATCAAACCTCTTCAGTATTTCAACTTCATACTTCCCTTGGTTAAGGAAGATCTTCTTTGGGCTCTGCGAAACCTCAAGACCTAAGAAATAATGCATTAGGCCTAGGTCTTTCATCTCAAATTCTGCAACGAGCTTCTTCTTACAATCAGGGATGAGATTTTCTTTTCCATATAAGAATAAGTCATCCACATACAACAACAATATAACTAGCTCATCATTCATAACCTTGAAGTAAAGGTTAGAGTCAGCTTTACTCTTGGTAAATCCCAAGCTCATCGGGAAATTGTCAATTCTTCCATACCAAGCTCTAGGATCTTGCTTCAATCTGTACAAAGCCTTCTTCAACCTGCAGACATGTGTCTTTATGTCTTCAACTTCAAACCCTTGGGGTTGTTCTATATACACTTCTTCTTCAATGGCACCATTCAAAAAGGTTGTTTTCACATCCATCTAGTGTAACTTCCACTTCATCTTAGTAGCAAGGGCTATGATGGTTCTGATAGAAGTGTATCTGGCTACAGGAGAAAACGTCTCTTCATAATCAATGCCTTCCTTTTGAGAAAATCCACTAGCTACGAACCTTGCTTTATATTTTTCAATACTTCCATCAGCAACATGTTTTATCTTGTATAGCCATTTGGAATATACCACATCTTTGCTCTTCAGTCTGGGAATTGTTTCCCATACATCATTTTTTATAATGGATTGGTATTCTTCTGTCATGGCATCTTCCCATTCTTTCTTATGAATGGATTCTTCAAAGCAAGTAGGATCCTTCTCTATGAGATCACACATCAAAACTATATAACTAGAGAATGGCTTAGGTTTCTTGACTTTTCTCATGGTTCCTTCTGGGGCACCATACTTCTCTCTATCCTGAATCAGTTCTCTCGCTAAAGCTAGCTTTATCTTGTGAGAGATATTCATTTGGGGAGTTTCTTGAGATTATATCATGTCATGATCTTCTTGAATCTCATCATCGGAGGAAACTCTGAATTCCCTCACTGGTTCTGCAACTTTGCGAGTTACAGGCTCTTCTTCATATACTTCTTCAAGATGGCATATCTTTGATTTATTGAGTGTTTCATCTTCATAAAAGGTTACATATCTACAGATCTCAATATGATGGTAACCTGGTATGTAAATTTTGAAGGCCTTAGAGACCTCACAGTATCCAACAAATATCCCCTTCTGTCCTAAAGGGTCCAGCTTGGTTCTCTTCTCTTTCAGTATGTGTACAAACATTGGAATGCCAAATATTTTGAGATGGATTACTTATGGCTTATTTCCGGAGAACATTTCTTCGGGGGTTTTTAACCTAGGTGCACTATGGGATAATTTGTTTTGTAGATACATTGTTGTTCTTGTTGCTTCTTCCCACAAGTGCATTGGAAGATCTTGATCATGGATCGTGGTCTTCACTGCTTCCATTATAGTTCTATTCTTTCTTTCTGCTACACCATTTTTTTTAGGATTGTAGGGAGTGGTGAGCTCCCTCTTAACCCCGACATCTCTCCAAAATCTTACAAACTCTTTTGAGGTGTATTCTCCTCCATTATATGACCTAAGAATCTTGATTTTTCTTTATGAGAGATTCTCTATTGAGGCTTTGAATTCCTTGAATTTTCCAAACACTTTATCTTTTAATTTCAAGAATTAAACCCAAGTCTTGCAAGAATAGTCATTAATAAATGATACATAGTATACATACCCACTAAGAGAGGTGGATGGAATTGGGCCACATACATCAGAGTGGATGAGCTCCAAGACTCCTTTTTCTTTATTGTCACTCTTCGGGAAAGGATTCTTGATGTTCTTTCCTTGTGCACATCCCTTGCACACTCATTCATGATCAACCTTGAAATATGGTAGACCTGTAACTGCCTTTCTCACATATGGTAAGGCCTTGTAGTTTATGTGAGCTAGTATTATATGCCAAAGTTCACACAGACTCTAAGTGGAGTGAATTAAGGTTTCATCTGAGTGACCTTTTAATTTATACAGGCCACCTTCTTTTGTTCCAATAACAATTGCATCTTCTATGGTTTTTCCTTTATGCCACTTGAGGACTTCACCATCTATGAATGAAACCCTAAAGCCTTTCTTATCTAAAGCTGAGATAGAAATCAAATTCTTCGTCAAACCTGGTACATATAGTACATCCTTCATCTTCATTGGGGTCCGTGAATCAAGTTTTTAATTGGACTCTGCCACTCCTTTGATAGGGTACTGGTAATCATATCCAAGTGTAAATTGCTAGCACTTGGTAAATTTCCTAGAGGTTGAAACAGAAGAAATCTACAAAGGTAACTTTATCCAACCACTTTTAAAGCTGGGATCTAGCCCTTCCAACTTCAGAGAGGGATCTCTCTATATGATTTAACTATSTTCTCAATTCTAGATATTAGGCTAGGTAAAGAAATCTATAGGTTTTGTTGTCAAAGTGTTTTTTAATTGGTTGAGACAGTCTACACCTCCATTGGGCTATGGGGTCTATGTTATAATAAACATGAGATACAAACCAGAAAATAAAGGAATACTTCCACAGGGCGAGATAATATACTCACTGGATATTTAATAGCTTAAAGGATGGGCAGAAGAAAAGATGAGAAAGATAAATTCAACTAAGAAGCAGTTAAGAATTTCTTAATTGAAAACATCAGAAGATAAACATTAAAATCTTTAAAGTTGGAAATAAGGTATCCAAGATAAATCCTGCAACATACGTTACTCTTAAAGATTAGTTTCAGAAAACAATATGATCACAAAGCAAGAATAGCATTCAACTTAGAGAATAAACGTCACCAGTGAATACACACAAGAATCCTGTAAAAGTGCCTCCTTTTTATTAATGGCAGATCTCTTCAAAAAATGTTACAGTCTGATAGCGTCCGGGTGTAAAGATCAACAACCACTATACTTTGAAAAGTGAAGTATTTATAATTCAAATTACAAACGTTCCTGTCATAACTGATCAGGACGTGCTCATTCTATTTTAAGCCTAACTAATTTAACTAATCAAACTGATTGATGACTTGGTACAACTGCATGCGGAATTTCTGGGGTAGGTCGTTGGCGAGGTTCTTTCACAACCTCTTCTGACTGGACAGGTCACTGGACCTGGACAACTCATCTGCTAATCGAGCAAATTGCAGAGTTCCTCCCATCTGAGATGACTAGGCACAGTGATTTTGAGCAGTCTCCAATACACTTCATCCATTTCCGTATATTTGGCGAAAGTGGGCTTAGTGAAGAATATGTATCGAATCTCATGTTGGATACTGATGTCCAACTGAATAGCGTCCATGAATGCTTTGCTAGTGATGCTCCCTTGTATGTCAGCAAATTTTGAACTATCTTTAGATACTTCAGACAGTCTCTTTTTGTAATCTGGGAGTGTCATCAGTTTATCATTAATAACCTTCAGACCTGGGAGACCTTTCTTCTGGAGAGTCTCGATCTTGCTGAAGAATTTATGTACCCCCTGGTCCATGATCTGAA
>SNQJ01S0002539.1:87029-131916 GCA_010110895.2 Picea sitchensis | reverse complement strand
GAATGAAAAATCATTTGTCAACAAAAACACTGGATACAGATAATATCCCAGTCACCAGTTGATTCCCATAATTTATGGGGTGATAACATAAATTTCTGGGGAAAGTTATTTTCTGTAAGGCTAGAGAAAATGTATCTCTGATTTGTCATGTGCTTGGAAGAACTATTGTCTATGAGCCAAGTATCCTCACCAGGTGACATTGATCATGAGAGGGTAGAGATTAACACATAGTCTTCAATCTTTTCTTTAATCATCTTTGTGGGTGGATCTTCATATTCAATTGTATGGGCATGGTGCCTTTTGTTTCTCTTCTTGTGTTATTCTCTTCTAGCTGGAAAATTATTAGCAATATGTCCCATCTTGTCACAATGGTAACATTGGTAGGATGAGAAATCCTTTTCTCTTCTTTGACCTTTCTGAAACTTCTGGAATCTCCTTGGAGGGTGAGATTCTTTATGGATGAATCTATTTGGGGAGTGAGACTCCTTATTTAGATGGGTCTCCTTCTTGAAGTGAGATCTTCTCTTTCCTCATTTAGCATGATCATCTAGGTATTGATCTTCATCCCTTAATAGTATTGCTTCTCAGTTAGCTACGCTTGCTTCTTCTTGGACACATTCTTCCCAAAGACTGTCAAATTGTAGTTTCTCCTTTCTGGCAAAAATGGTTTAGATGAATGCATCTCAAGGTCTTCTGATACCATTAAGAGTTGTCATTACGCATTCATATTCATCTAGGGTATCTCCAATTGCTTCTAGTTGTTACTTGAATTGAAATATTCTAGAGAAATATTCACGAATTGTTTCTCCTTTATGCATCCTTGTATTCTTGAGTTGAATTCTCAAGTTCATCTTCCAGTTAATGTTTCTTCCTTCATACAATCTGGTTAGGTCATCAAACATTTATTTTGGGGTATTCTTAGATTCCACTTGAGGTATCAAGTGATCTCTGATAGAGTCTGCAATGATTTTTTTGGCCCTAAGCATGTCCTTTTGGTACTTTGCTTTAGCTCTAGCATCTGTGGGTTCTAGTACATTTTCTTTGATGAATCTAGCTAGGTCATTCACTTGAAGAATGAGTGAAATACTATACTTCCAGGCACATAAGTTATCCACACCTTCTAACTTGTCAACAAGTATGGTTCTTGCAGACATCTTGACCTGGAGTTGGGAAAATTACCAAAAAATGAAAGTGCTCAAAATTTAGATCTGAACTTACTAGGAGGTGCGCTTTCCTGAGGCAAGTAGCCTGGTGTAGTCAGTTTTCTGAAAATCCAACATTCACCCCTTGAAACTGAGCTTGCGTAAATCTAGACTAGTACTTCTGGTACTGGCTTTGGTTCCCTAGTTTTTTGGTTTTCTGGTACCAGTGAAAACTAGGGTTTCACTTTCTGGGAGTTCTTTCCACTGAAAAAGTGCGCTCAATATGCCAATGAGTTCATTGGGCTAGGGTGCACTTCCCTAGAAGTTTTTAGGCTGAAATTCCTCTTCAACAAAAACCCCTAATTTTCTTGTACAACAACTATGACATTTTTTATTATCATGTGAAAGGTGCTCTCTTCATCTCAGCTCTGATACCATGTTAATTTTAGAGAAGCTACTAAGTTTCTTTTCAATTTACTAGATAACAATAGCATAGGTAGGATCACTGAGAGAAACACAATCACAAGATACACAACATTTATCATGGGAAACCCTCATGGGGGAGAAAACCCAACAAAAACTTCCTTAATATAGATAGCCAATACAATGCCAAGACAACAAACCAAAACACTAGATAATATACAACACTGAGAAATGTGCCTCTCCCTTCCTTCTTCCGACAAGTGGCAACTGCAGCTTCTGTCAAACTTGCGCACTATATGAGTGAGCTAATGAGGCGCTAGCCTCTCTTATTTATACTGGCTGGCAGGTGCTAGGGAGGTGTCTCTTCACTGGGCAAGGCCGACCTCTTCACTTAGTGGCTACAACCACTTTAATTAAGCATGGGGACAGACTTCTTAATTTGCATCATATAATTAGGGTTTGACCAATCCACAAAAGGGGATTTGGCCATTTACAAAGCCCGACATGATTAATCCACAAAAGGGGATTGATCTAATTAATAATAACTCAATAATAAATAGAATACTCTTTGTAGTTACAATATTTCAACATAAATCAAACTTTGAGGCATGGGATCGGGGAGTGAGGGGTTCTCTAGATAAAATCGTGTGCCAGAAATCCAACGAAGTCAATGGTTCCTCAATATGAATCTCGGTTTTCATTTTATGCCCAGTTTCAAGTTGCATCCCAAATAATTTCACAAACTCTTGGCCAATTCCTCCTCGAGGCATAAAAACCTAACAGAGCAGCATTTTTGAGTTCTGTGAGATGTTACAAGCTTTTTTAGGCATGGACTAGGTGACCAAATTGTCCATCTGCTCACGAAGAACGCTTTCATAAATTGGACTCCTTAATCCAAATGTTTCATTGCTTCTTACTAAGCAAAACACTAGTTCTCGAAATCAATGAATAAAGCAACTTCTGAGGCATGGGACCCAAGAGTGAGGGGTGCTCTAGCTGAAATCCTTTGCTATAAATTCAATGGAGTCAATAGTTATTCAATATGAGTCTCAGTTTTCATTTTATGCCTATTTCCAAGTCGCATCCCAAACCATTTCGAGGACTCTTGGCCAATACCTCCTTGGGGGATAAAAACCTAACGGAGCATCATTTTTTAATTATGTAAGATGTTGCAATCTTATTTAGGCATGGTCTAACATACCACTTTGTCCATCCTCTCTCGAGGCACAGTTTCATAAATTGGACCCCTCAATCCAAATGTTTCATTTCTTCTAACTAAGCAAAACCCTAGTTCTCAAAATCAATGAGTAAAGCAACTTTTGAGGCATGGAATCGGGGAGTGAGGGGTGCTCTAGCTGAAATCCTATGCCAGGAATCCATTGGAGTCAACAGTTCCTCAATCTGAGTCTCGGTTTTATTTTTATGCACAGTTGTAAGTCTCATCCCAAACCATTTCGGGGACTCTTGGTCAATACCTCCTTGGGGCATAAAAACCTAACAGATCAACATTTTTGAGTTTCGTGAGATGTTGCAAGCTTGTTTAGGCATGGACTAGGTGACCACATTCTACATCTGCTCTCAAGCCACAATTTCATAAATTAGACCCCTTAATCCAAATGTTGCATTGCTTCTAATTGAGCAAAACCCCAGCTCTTGAAATCAATGAATAAAGTAATTTTCGAGGCATGGCACTGGGGAGTGAGGGGTGCTCTAGCTGAAATCCTTTGCCAGTAATCCATCAGAGTCGATGGTTCCTCTATCTGAGTCTCAGTTTTCATTTTATGCACAGTTGCAAGTCGCTTCCCAAACCATTTCAGGGACTCTTGGCCAATACCTCCTTGGGGCATAAAAACCTAACATATCAACATTTTTGAGTTATGTGAGATGATAAAAGTTTGTTTGGACATGGACTGGGTGACCACATTATCCATCCGCTCCTAAGGCACAATTTCATAGATTGAATCCCTTAATCTAAATGTTGCATTTCTTTAATGTATTCAAGGTTGGGCATTCCATATGCACAAGAGAATATCTGGAAGTGAATATTGTTTGACATAAACATGCAAATACTTTCTTTGGAAGGATTGATTGTTGATTTTTCCAACAATTAAAGTATTGTATTCTTTTATTATTATTTAATATGCAAAGGGTCACAACTGAAAGATAGATATCCACAGAACAATAAGATATATCCTTAGGAAAACCCTCAAGGAGGTCTAAAACCCTGCAAACTTTCCTCAGTATAGATTCCTTCAAGATGTGCAATGTCATACAATGCTCTTTCATGAAATAAATACCAAAGAGACCATGACCCAAACCAAGAATAGCCTCCTAGATAGGTGCATACTACTCTCTTGTACTTATATTCAATGAATGATCAAAATGACTCAATATAAATTCTATTTATACTCTAGAATACCTAAAAGACATGACTTATAAATAAACCCTTTCACAATTACACTTAGGAATAACCAATACAATTACACTTAGGAATAAATTCTGAAATTACATAAAATATCAACACTACCTCTTAATGAGGAAGGTATTCTATCGAGCACAAACTCTAACATTGTCACCATCCACACAAGATCATGACCATTGACTTTTAGACACATGAATCTATACATCACAGGAAATCCATAGTGACTTCACAACATGCATCCAGGGCTGGTGGGTAGCTCTCCAATAACTACAACATGTCATCATGAGACTATCCAGTTTCCAGCAGAAAACTTGGATATCTTATGCATGACATCTAGTACCCTACAATAACATTTGTACTTCATCTCTTCAACTTGCTTCTAGGGCTGGTGGGTAGCTCTCCAATAGCTGCAACATGTCATCATGACATCCACTGCCCTGTGATAACATCTAAAGCCATCAATCCCTCTAAAGAGGGACTACACTGAACTTGTCTCTGAAGTACTCGAACTTCATCCTTAACAATGTCTTTGTCAGCACATCTGCAACCGACTCATCAGTAGCCACATATTGGAGCCTCACTGCTCCCTTCTGCACCATATCCCTAATATAGTGATACCTGATTTCAATACGCTTCGACCTATCATGAAACATCGGGTTCTCTGACAACTTTATACAACTCTAGTTGTCACACAAGATACAAGTTGCCTCAACCGTAATATTGAATAATCCAGTCAACAATTTTCGAAGCCACACTACTTTACGACTTGTTTCCACATACTCTGCTCAGTCGTACTGAGTGCTACACATGATTGCCTCTTACTAATCCATGAAATCATATCGGATCCCAAAGTGAAGCAACATCCTAATGTACTTTTTTGGTTTGCAACACTACCAGCCCAATCTGAATCCGAATATCCAAGTAGATTGATCTCATTGTATGCAACATACTTGAGCCCATAATCCACTATACCTTTAAGGTACCTCATCAAATGTTTTATTGCAATCAAGTGAACACATTTGGGGTCAACCATGTACTGACTCAAAGTGTTAACAACAAAACATATATCTGGTCATGTATTTTTCAAATACACTAATGATCCAATCATCTTCCTGTATAATGTAGCATCCAAAACCTATGAAGTTGTATCATCCAACAACTTCATATTTGATGTCATTGGTCTGGCCATTGGTTTACAGTCCAACATCTTGAACCTCTTCAGGATCTCTACACCATATTTTCCCTGATTTAGGAAGATCTCATTCTTCCTCTGCCATACTTCTAGACCCAAAAAGTAGTGCATCAAACCTAGGTCTTTCATTTCGAACTCTGCAACGAGTTTTCTCTTACACTCAATGATGAGCTTCTCCACTTCTATCGAGAACAGGTCATCCACATATAGTAGTAATATCACTGGTCCATCATCCTCAACCTTGAAGTAAAGATTAGGATCTGTGATGCTCTTAGTAAATCCCAAGCTCATCATAAAACCATCTATCTGACCATACCATGCTCTTGGTTCCTACTTCAATCCATATAAAGCATAATTTAAACTGCACACATGTGTCTCCCTGTCATGTGTCTCGAATCCTTGTGGTTGTTCCACGTAAACCTCTTCCTCTATTACCCCATTCAAAAATGTTGTCTTCACGTCCATCTGATGAACCTTCCATTTCATCACAGTAGCTATTGAAAGAACAACCCTTATTGAATTATATCTTGCCATAGGAGCAAAAGTCTCCTTGTAGTCAATTCATTCCTTCTGAGAAAATCCTCATGCTACAAATCTAGCCTTGTATTTCTCAATGCTTCCATCTGCAGCATGCTTCATCTTGAATATCCACTTGGAGCTCACAACTAATTTTTCCTTGATTCTGGGAACCACATCCCAAACATATTTCTTCACTATTGACTGGTATTCCTCGACCATGGAATCCTTCCATTATTTCTTTCCTGCAGCTTCTTCATAGATGGTAGTCTCTACATCAATGATATCACACAGTAATGCCACATAGCTAGGATACGGTTTTGGTTTCTCTAATTTCATAAATGATCCATCTTGGACAACATATCTCTCTGCATCTTTTATGGCCTCTTATGCCCAAACTGGTCTTCTCTTTTGTGTAGGATTATCCACAAGCCTCTATGGTTTGGTCATATCCCGATACTCCGAAATGGATTCATTTCAAACTCTGCGGCGAATTTTCTCTTACACTCAATGGTGAGCTTCTCCACTTCTGTCAAGAACAGGTCATCCACATATAGTAGTAATATCACTGGTCCATCATCCTCAACCTTGAAGTAAAGGTTAGGATCTGCGATGCTCTAAGTAAATCCCAAGCTCATCATAAAACCATCAATCCGACCATACCCTGCTCTCGGTGCCTCCTTCAATCCATATAAAGCCTTCTTTAAACTGCACACATGTGTCTCCATGTCATGTGTCTTGAATCCTTATGGTTGTTCCACGTAAACCTCTTCCTCTATTACCCCATTCAAAAATGTGGTCTTCACGTCCATATGAGGAACCTTCCATTTCATCACAGTAGCTATTGAAAGAACAACCCTTATTGAATTATATCTTTCCATAGGAGAAAAATTCTCCTTGTAGTCAATTCCTTCCTTGTGAGAAAATCCTCGTGCTACAAATCTAGCCTTGTATTTCTCAATGCTTCCATATGCAACATGCTTCATCTTGAATATCCACTTGGAGCTCACAACTAATTTTTCCTTGGGTCCAGGAACCACATCCCAAACGTCATTCTTCACTATTGACTGGTATTCCTCGACCATGGCATCCTTCCATTCATTCTTTCCTGCAGCTTCTTCATAGATGGTAGGCTCTACATCAATGATATCACACAATAATGCCACATAGCCAATATACGGTTTTGGTTTCTCTAATTTCATAAATGATCCATCCTAGACAACATATCTCTCTGCATCTTTGATGGCCTCTTGTGCCCAAGTTGGTCTTCTCTTTTGTGTAGGATTCTCCACAGGCCTCTGTGGTTTGGCCATATCTTGATCCTCAGGAATGGATTCTCCACTCCTCTTGTTTCGTAGCTCTAGGAAATCCAATCTCTTTGTCATGAGATTCCTCTGGATGACCCTACTTTGACTTGTAAAAATATACATCCTCATCGAAGGTGACATCCCTGCTAATCTCAATCTTCCGGTGATCATGAATGTATATTGTGTAGGCCTTCGATGTGTGGTTGTACCCAACAAATGTACCTTTTTTCTAGATGGTTCCAACTTTGTTCTCTTTTCCTTGGGGATATGCACATATACAGGACAACCAAATATCCTCAGGTGGCTGACCTCTGGCTTATGTTCTGAAAACATTTCCTTCGGTGTCTTGTTTTCAAGAAATCGATGGGGACTTATGTTTTGTACGTACACAGTTTTCATCATAACTTCTTCCCATAGATACATAGGTAAATATTGATCATGGATCATGGAATTCAATTGATCCATATGGATTTCAGTAGCCTCCCACCTATTCCAACTGGCTCATTTTGGCAGTTTTCCAGTTTGGTATTTTTTTCCTAGTTTTCGGGTCCTTGACTTCTGGGGACATTTTGGGGCCCTAAAAAACGTTTTTAGGGCTCACCATAGCTGGAATTTGCATGGATTTAGATTCTAGCAAAAAAATGTGTAGTCATCGGATAGGCCTTTCCAACGGGCTATCGTGCGCCTAAAACAGAGATCGTATGCAAAAGTTACGACCCCGGGAAGTTGATGTACTAGCTTACCCAAACGGGGCCCACGTGACTTTTGGCGCTTCATCTCCTAGGGTTAGGTTTTTGGATGTCTAGGGTTTTTGACATTCCTATTTATTGTAAAAAGGCCTTCAGAGCCTCATTGTAATCGAATTATTGCGAATGAGCGCAGTCATCACATCTCTTCTCAGAGATAAGCCGCCACCATTCTAGCAAGCTTGTTTTCCGCTGCATTTTACAGTTTCAGCTTATTTCCTTATTGAATAGAAAACAGTTTTACTATATATCTGTTATTCTATGTAAATCATATTTTGATAATAGTTTGTATTCATTTCGCTCTTCTCATAAAATCTAGATCAGTGGTATCAGAGCGGTCTGCTCCTTGGCGTTCTTAATGCATGTCCCCAACGAGGTCAAGGTACAAAGAATTGGGTCTCGAGCTTGTTTCTCTTGAGGAAAAAATCTCTCACACGCCCAAGAGATCTCTCATGGCGGGAGAAAATAAATATGATTGGACATGAGATCACTTCAAAATGTTTCTCGAGGAATCCCTCACACAAAAGAGGAACGAGATGACGGATAGTTTTGTGCAAATCCTTCGGCGTCTACCAACAGGTGACGCATCTTCCTTAAATGGAGGAGACGCCCCCTTCAAGGTACAAATTAACTTCGATATTCCTATATTTGAAGGTCAGATAGACGTCGATGTTGTAGAAAAATGGTTGAATCTGCTAGAAGGGTATTTCTCTGTCCATAACTTCTCGAATAGAGAAAAGATTAATTTTGTTCTCCTCAAAGTCATTCCCCATGTCAAAGATTGGTGGGAAACTTTCTACGAGCAGAAGGAAACAGAGGAACCCTCATTATTTACAGTCATGGACACTTGGGAGTCCTTCAGGGATGCTATTAAGGAACAATACTACCATGTTGGAATCTATGATGACCTGTACACAAAATGGACCACAATGCGATAGGAAAGAGACCAAGCAGTGCCCGAGTTCACAAATATCTTCCATACCTTGCGCACCAATATGGGTATCAAATATTATGAGTGCCATATGGTGCTCAAGTATCGTGACAGTGTGCATAGATACATCCAGGCTGAAATGGAGTTTCTAGACTTCTCGTCCTTGGGTCCGGCCTGCAGATATGTCGTCAAAATTGAGCAGAAGATCAAACAAAATACGCGACAATTTGGGCTTGGGAACCCCGCAAAAAAAAAATCCAGGGAAGGGCGGCCCCAACCCGCAAAAAAAAGGACAGAGCAAAGACGGCCCGCCTGAGGACAACCAATCCAGGCCGCAAGCAAATAAGGACATCAGAAAGACAAAGAAAGATATCAGGAAGTGGTGCGACTTCGATAATATCCCCTGGCATAACACTGATGATTGTCGCTCAAAGAAGTCGTTGGTGGCTGAGGTGAAAGCCTTTGAATGAGATGTGGGTTCTGACTCTGAGTTAGAAAAAAAAAGGGGGAGACAGAGCATTGATGCAAAACCCAGTGCTATCATTGCTACCACCAAGCTCTAGCCCCGTGAACCAAATGATCCAGAGGAAGTCAGGCGCCTTTTTCATTCATAGATTTGGGTGAAGGGTACCCCGCTGCACTTCATCATTGATAGTGGTATCCAAAAAAACCTCATATCAGCATAGGTTTTCAAGCAACTCGCCCTGACGAAAATGCCACACCCACATCCCTACACCATCGGGTGGCTCCGCCAAGGAAGTGACTTTTGCGTCAGCCAACAATGTCGCCTGTCATACGACATCAAGCCCTTCAAAGACGAAGTATTGTGTGATGTTTCCCCTCTCGAAGTTTGTAATATTATTTTGGGACAACCATATTTATGGAAACGCCATGTTGTATATGAGTCTAGGCCTCGTAGTGTTATTATTACTTTAAAAACGAAATTGTACAGGATACCCGAGGTAGTCCCACCTAATGGTATTTCCTTGATCTTTTCCAAGTAATGCAGAAAGGTCATCTATCAGACATGGAATTTTGTCTTCTTCGTGATTCGCTCTCAAAATGAGTAAAAGATCGCAGCCACATCCAAGGTCTCCATGATCGACCTCTCCACACAACAGAAGTAAGTGGATAAGGTCGTGGAAAAATACTCAGATATCGTCTCCTAACCTATCGGGGTACCTCTACACTATCAGGTCAAGCACCCCATCGATCTAACCCCCGATGCATTGTTTCCCAATGGGCCAGTCTATCATCGCTCGTTGTTAGAGAATGAGGAGATCAAGCGACATATCCAAGAACTGCTCCACAAGGGGCACACCCATCCCAGCTCATCACCTTGTGGGAGCCCAATCGTGCTGGTACAGAAGAAAGATGGGACATGGCAACACTGCATTGATTACCAAGCCCTGAATAAAATCATAGTCAGAAACTGGTACCCGATTCCCCAAATTGACAACCTCCTTGACCAGCTTACGGGGGCCAAATACTTCAGTAAGATTGATCTCAATTTTGGCTACCACGAGGTCCTGATAGAACAGACAGATGTATGGAAAATTGCCTTCAAGTCAAACGAAGGTCTTTTTGAATGGTTGGTCATGCCCTTTGGTTTGATAAATGATCCATCCACTTTCATGAGGATGATGGACGATATCCTGCGAACATTCACCAATACTTTTGTAGTGGTGTATCTGGATGACATTCTCATTTACAGCAAGACATGGGTTAAACACTTGCAGCATATTCAGCAGGTTCTACACACCCTGTGACAGCACAAGCTATACGCCAACATGGAAAAATGCTCCTTCGGCATGGACAGGGTCCATTAATTGGGCTACATCATTGATCGGCATGGTGTACATGTAAATCCATCCAAGATCCAAGTCATTCGTGACTGGCCAGCCCCAACCGCACTCATTGAGTGTCGAATCTTCTTGGGCCTTTCCAATTTCTATTGCAGGTTCATGTTGGGATTCTCCCATATTGCATGGGCCCTCAGCCAAGTAACCAAGGGTGGTGGTAAGGCAAAATTTGTGTGGGGTCGATCCCAACAACAAGCGTTCAATGACTTGAAGCAGCATTTGTGCTTAGCCCCAGTACTTTCACTATAGGGCCTGCAATAGCCCTTCGAGATCGAGACAGTTGCTTCAAACTATGCGGTGGGGGTCATTCTCACTCAGCATGGACACCCCGTGGCCTATCGCAATGAGACATTATCAGAAGTTGTCCATAAGTACCCTACTTACGAAAAATAAATGTACTCCATTGTGCAAGCATGCCGCCAGTGGAGACATTACATTCTTGGGAAGCAAATAGTCATTCACACTGATCATAAGCCACTATAGTTCATGCAGACACAAGGAAAAATGCAGAATGATCACCATCAGAAGTGGTCCACATACTTGCAGCAATTCCACCTAAACATCAATTATAAAATAGAAAGCACCAACCGCGTCGTTGATTGCCTCAGCAGACCACCAGTCGCTGCACTCACCACGGTGCTAGATTATTGCATCCATGAGACCTCTAGATGGCCCCAAATCTATGAGACAGACTCGTACTTAACCACCACCTACCAAATATTTGGCGTGATATCCCCTAGCCTAGGGATAACTAAGGACATTATGTCTCGAGGCCCACAGGTCCTAGACATGGAGTACCGAGAGCCATATCGACTTGAGAATGGCCCTGGAGGGCCCATCCTTTTCTTCTGCAGTGCCTCCACCTGGTCAATAGCAGTAGCATCCATCCCATCGAGTTGTCCTTCAGCAGAAATGGGTCTTGCTCCATGAGGTAATGAGTCTGGGTATCATGGTATGTGTCACTTTGATTCTCAAAACATTTGAATATGTGCATTTAATTATTTTTACTTCTAATGTGTCCTTGGAGCTTATGCCTTTCCACTTGACCATGCCTGGGGGGAATGATGGGATGCCCTAGTAAGTTGGTTCCCATAGGTTTTGAGTTGCCACTAGGAGGATTCATAAAAGGTCATCGTCAATTCCCACCATACTTACCACTTTTCATCTTTTCCCCGCTCATCCATCCCATACACTGGTTCGGGCATTGGGTAGGCCAAATTATCAAAGGGTTGTACCTTACCCTATGGGAAGAAGGGGCTAAAGGCCCAGAGGGTAAAAGTAGTTGGAAAAAGATAAAATCCAAAAGAATGAAACCTTCAGATGCTTCACCTAGAGATCCCAGAGAAAGCAATAAAAGGCTTCTCAGCAAGAAACAAAGGGACCCATAAAAATAATAAATCAAGACCTAGTTGGAGGATAGGGGGTCTCATCGTGAGAAAGCCTATTAGGTCCGTGGGCATGTATCCATATGACACTACCATTCAACTGGTCACCACGCCAAGGTAGTGGCTCTCGGTGGCATAACCAAGAGAAAGGAGGTCTCATCACGAGCCAACCTTCTCATTTCCGTGAAATGCTTGTGGGTAACATTGTCACCATTGGTCACCACGCCAAGGCTGTGTCCCCTAAACGGATTCTTGAAATAAAAAGTGATAAGAATAAAAGATAAAAGGCATGAATGGGCTTGGAAACATTTACATCCATGACAAGGTGCATATCACCCTCTTCAGAGGCACCCATAGGTAAACCATACATTTCCCTGTTATCACTGCACTCATTACCCAGACATCCCCTACCACCTCATCCACTTACATGGCCTGGATTTGACTTCACCCAGGAACATCCCACATCCAATGATAATTAGCCCAATAGAATATCATGGCATCCCATACAAACTTGGCTTGTAGAATAGCATAATGTCTTTGAGCACTTGTACGGGTAAAGGGGGTTTCATGCACGTGTTTAAATAACTTGATGATTAGAGGTGATTGACATTGCGATGATCCCTATGGATTATGAGCCCATGGAGGGCGTATTTTTTTATGTTGCAGGGCCACACCCAATGGACATGTACACATGGGGATATGATTAGTTCGGACCTCCATGGGGCTAAAATCCCACTAGATGGATGTTGAGACCCTAGCCAGGGGAAGAGATAGATCAAGGGTTTTCACCTGAGAGAAAGGAGGACGTTCCATCAGGGACAGCCTGGAAGGCGTGGACCCAGGGCGGTCTTTCCCTTTTCACCATGATGTAGTCCTTGGAAGCCCCATGACATCACCCAGGTAACCCATGACGTCACCCGGTGTTTTGTATACTTTGGAGGCAATTGTGTGCCAAGTGGCACGTGTGGCAGGATCCTGAGGCCCAAGGAGGCATAACGTTTTGCTCCAGGAGGCTAACGTTGCCCTAAAAGGGCCTAACGTCACCCTAAAAGGGCACGACGTCATCTTTACAGCTTGATTTAGGGTTTTGTTATGGCATTTGATGTAAAAACTGGATATTATGTGTAATTGGCCATGTCGACCTTTTTGACCTAATCCTGGTCATTGTAACTGTATAAATAAGGGGAAAATCACTCTTATTTTCCATCATCTTTCACTCACACTTGTGAGGACTGAAATTTGCGCCCTGTCTAGGGTTTCTTGGCTGAAATTTTAGGCGCACTTGTTGAGGAAGGCTAAATTTGGAGTATTTTGGAAAGTTTCTTGGTGGATGTGTTCAACTAGGGTTTTACTTGATGATTCTTGATGTATGTAAGTGAAATTTCTGCAAATTCTTCTTAATTGAATGGTTATAGTCATTTTTGTCTTGCATTTACATTTAGATTATGAAATTTCTTGTTTAAACCCTAGGAATACTAACACATGTTAATGTCCTAGCTTTAAAAGCCTTCACCTACTAGATCTTATCAAGAGGCCAATGTTCTTGAAGCATTTGCTAGGGCCTTGCCATTTCAACACCCTAGTTTTACTTGCTTCATCTTAGTCATTTTTTGCTTCATCATTGAGTTAAAGAGGGAGGAAATGCTACTAAGGCCTAGGGTTACCTACACCTTAGTAGCTAGTTTCCCCTAGGGTTTTGATAGTTGAAACATTGGGTTACCAACACTCCAACTATCAATCTCTCTTGTATTTAACTCTCCTATTATCATTTTCCTTGAACATTTTCTGCCATATCATTGACTCCATTTTCCCTAAAGCACTAGTCTAAGTCTTCTTATTGAGTGATTGATCAAAACAACCATCAAAACCTGTACCTTGAGCTTCCTACTAACAATTTATAACATTAGAATAGCCTGACCTACTAACATTATTGTTGTTGTTACTAAAGTAAGCTACAACCATGCATTGCAACATTAAAAGCTTCTAAAATCAATTGAAAAGGTTGATTAATGCATTACCTTGTGTGCTTCTAATAAATGCTAGTATTATGATGTTAATGGTTGATTATTCTTAGTCATTTTTAAGTTGTTTCAAGGCACTTGTTGTGAAGTATTGCCTCATAAATATTGTTGTTATAATTTTTTGTCTACTTCATCATTATCAGCCAATTGCTTTATTTGAGAGAGTCTATGGTTTTATGAAGTGCTAACCAACAAGTTGTACTTTCAATATATACAGTTTCTTGTTGCTTTGTTCCGGGCAGGTACACCTTGATATATTATCATTTCATTGGTTGTAAAACTGAGACTTTATGATCGGTGGTGACTTGTGAGAGAGCATCTTTTAATAGCCATTTTGACCTTTCTTTCTCAAACCCCTAGGTCACCAGGGACGTCTCCCCTGGGCCTACAACCCTAAATAGAAAGAGGAATCCTATTGAGGTGACAGTGATAGGAAAACCTCAAGTTACGCCAATTTTCTTTCCTTTTACCTTCCCTTTTATCAAAGTACAAATTGTGTGATAACATTTTGGCGTCGTTGTCGAGGAACACTGAGTCAATTCTCCTCAAAGACGACACTTCTCGGTAATCCTTTCCTCAAAAATCCTTAACTTTTGAAAGATTACCTGGCAACTCCACTCAGGGTGATCCGCTAATCCCTTTGATAATTTCAATAAAATTATCTGGCGACTCCACTAATGACTAATCCAACCATGACTTCTCAATGGGACCCGAGAAACTTCAAACCTTTAGACATGAGTAATATCTTGGGATACCCTCGACAAATGGCTCCCTAGATTCACTAGTTGTGATGGGGTTAGAGCCGACAATCACATGGATGATTTTTGGGATTTCTTTCAACTCCACCCTATCAATGATGATGTTGAATATTTGGCTATGAAACATTTCTCTGCCACTCTTCATGGAAATGCTAGGAAATGGTATGATAATATCCATGTTTCTAGCATCACATCTATGGACCATTTAGAAGAAACCTTTCTCAAAAAATGGGGTATGAAATTGCAAGATATCCAAACGTTATTGAAAAGACTTGAATATGTAAAACAAACTGAAAATGAGACTGTTAGGGATTTCCAGGATAGGTTTGAGAGATTGTTATATCAAATTCCTAGAAGCCATTATCCTGGAGAAAAGTATCGCGTGTATCTATATACCAATGCACTCTTAGTGAATTTAGGGTTCCTCCCCAATAAAAAGGGTCCAAAAACAATCAATGATGCCTATTACATGGCCATGCAAATCGAGGAGAATATCTCTTTATCCAAGGGAAAACACATTTTCTCTCTAGGAACCAAAGTTGATGACCCCAAATGTACCCTAGACACTCTTAGTTTGGAGAGATTAGTTTCCCTTGAGACCTTTTCCTGTTGATTTCCAAGAATAAGGGGAACAAATCATCAACCAACAAGAGTCTAAGGAGAAATATCTTGATGAGGTTTTCCAATCCCACAAGGAAGAGCAAAGGACTACTCTTTTTTCTGCCAAGAATAATGAAGACGTAGTTTAGGAGCTGGAACTTGAACATGATGATGAAGTATGTTCTCCTCCCTCAGATGAAGCCATCCACAAGCCTATTCCTCCTGCAAAAGAAGAAGAGGATGAGGTTATTCACTTCCCTTTTAAGGTTCTTGATAATGCCTTATTCTATGATTCAAAGAGTGAAGGAGGAGAGGAATCATTGGGCAATATAGATCCTCCTTGTTGTACAATTGAAGATGTAGGGGCAACTCATGAGGATAGAACAATGATGCAGGTTGAAGACACCCAAGTCCTCAAAACTCCTACACAAGAAGAAATAAACATGGTGAGTTACCTTCCTTTCCAAAATTTTGATGATTCTTTACTCTATGATTTGGAAAATGAAGAGGAGCTAGATGAGCCCTTGAATGATTTAAATACTTCATGTTATGATATAGATAGTGGCATGGTTAATAATATTGACGAGTTCATACATGTTGGGAGATGTAACAGGGATATAGTTGGTTATGATATGGACCCCATTTATGACATTGAGAATCATTTCCAAGTATTGTCTTTACAATTACCACAACAGGTTACTCTTAATTTTGACCAATGGCAACAAGGAGATGATATAATTACTTATGCTTTCCAAACACCCAGGGTTGACCTAGTCCCATATTCTCTTGATGATTTTCGGTCATACCTTGAGGACTTTGATGAGTAATCCTCCGAGCATTTGGATTTATTCTATGAAGAAAATTTTCAACCATCATTTTGCTCAGAGAATGAGGAAGTTTCTTACCTAAAGCATAATACTTGTGATCAGATTTTCTACCTCCCTTTGATTACTTTACCTCACTATGTCACTAAGGATATGGTTTGGAAACACATCCTTTATCCCAAGTCTTCTGTAGGACAAACCCTCCTTCCAGATTTTAGGGGAAGGTTTGGTACCTTAAGAAGAATTTTATTATCACAGTCTTCCAACTTCCCCTTAAGAAGTTGCCAATCACCTTTTAGATTCGTGTTGATCCCTTCCCATGCCTATTGTGAAAACATCTGAGGTAGCTAACCTTTTGAACCTTTGAGTTTTTGCGATCCCTTTCTGAGATGGATTGAGCACTTTCCTGAGAATATGACTTGGCACCACTTTTTCCCTCCCACCCACCTCCATGAGCTAGACCTTATAATTTCCAATGATGCAATACATTTTCTAACTCATGTTATTTTTGTGCTTAACTTATCACTACTTTGGTTTAAAATGAAGCACAAAGGCAGGTATGGGGAGACATTTCTAGGATGGTTTCACTGACTATTTGACTACACCTAGCATTCAACCAACAGGTAAGTAGAGGTAAGTAGGTAGGCATTTGCATTCATTCTATATACCATTTGCATTTCATACTAGAATAGTTTGTATTTCCATTTGTATATATGCTTGCTTTCATTTTCTGTACCATATATATATATGAGCCAGGCGTGATATCACCACCCCAAATGATTACTAATAGTCTTATGTTGAGATCAAGCAGGTCATAGGTTTCGCCAGATATGTTGAGGTTCTCACGCGCTCTACGATGAGCACATGTCCTCGAGTTGGAACCATATCTTATCCCCTAGCCTAGGGATAACTAAGTTGATTATGTCTCAAGGCCCAGAGGTCCTAGACATGGAGTATCAAGAGCCAGATCAACTTGAGCATGGCCCTAGAGGGCCCATCCTCTTCTTCTATAGTGCCTCCACCTGGTCAGCAGCAGCAACATCCATCCCATCGGCCTAGTCCTTCGACAGAAATGGGTCTTTCTCCATGAGGTAATGAGTCTGGGTATCATGGTATGTGTCACTTTGATTCTCAAAACATTTGAATATATACATTTAATTCTTTTTACTTCTAACGTGTGCTTGGACCTTATGCCTTTCCACTTGACCACGCCTGGGGGGAATGACATGATGCCCTAGTAAGCTGGTTCCCATAGGGTTTGAGTTTCCACTGGGGGGATTCATAAAAGGTCATCGTTCATTCCCACCATACTTACCACTTTTCATCTTTTTCCCGCTCATCCATCCAATACACTGGTCTGGGCATTGGGTAGGTCAAATTATCAAAGGGTTGTACCTTACCTTGTGGGAAGAAGGGGATAAAGGCCCAGAGGGTAAAAGTAGTTGGAAAAGGATAAAATCCAAAAGAATGAAACCTTGAGATGCTTCGCCCAGGGATCCCTGAGAAATCAATAAAAGGCTTCTCAGCAAGAAACAGAGGGACCCATAAAAATAATAAATCAAGACCTAGTTGGAGGATAGGGGGTCTCATCATGAGCTAGCCTATTAGGTCCATGGGCATGTAGCAGTATGACACTACCATTCAGCTGGTCACCATGCCAGGGTAGTGGCTCTTGGTGGCATAGCCAAGAGAAAGGGGGTCTCATCACGAGCCAACCTTCCCATTTCCCTGAAATGCTTGTGGGTAACATTGTCACCATTGGTCACCATGCCAGGGCAGTGTCCCCTAACCAACCTCTTGAAAGAAAAAAAAATAATAATAAAAGACAAAAGGCATGAATGGGCTTGGAAACATTTGCATCCATGACAAGGTGCAGCTCACCCTCTTCAGAGGCACCCACAGGTAAGCCATACATTTCCCTGTTATCACTGCACCCATTTCCCAGACATCCCCTACCAACTCATCCACTTACATGGCCTAGATTTGAATTCACCCAGAAACATCCCACATCCAATTATCATTAACCCAATAGGACGTCCTAGCATCCCCTCCAAACTTGGCTTGTAGAATAGCATAATGTCTTTCAACACTTGTCCGAGTAAAGGGGGTTTCATGCACGTGTTTAGATAACTTGATGATTAGACATGATTGACATTGCTATGATCCATGTGACTTATGAGCCCATGGAGGGAGTATTTGTTGATGTTGCAAGGCCACACCCGATGGACAGCTATACATGGGGATATGATTAGTTCGGACCTCCATGGGGCTAAAATCCCACTAGATGGATGTTGAGACCCCATCCAGGGGCAGAGACAAATCAGGGGTTTGCACCAGAGAGAGAGGAGGAGATTCCACCAAGGACAGCCTGGTAGGCCTAAACCCAGAGGGGTCTTTCCCTTTTCACCATGATGTAGGCCTTGGAAGGCCCATGATATCACCCAGGTCACCCATGACATCACCCAATGTTTTGGATACTTTGGAGGCAGTTGTGTGCCAAGTGGCACGCATGGTAGGATCATGAGGCCCAAGGAGGCCTAACGTTTTGCTCCAGGAGGTCGATGTTTCCCTAAAAGGGCCTAACTTCACCCTAAAGGGGCATGATGTCATATTTACAGCTTGATTTAGGGTTTTATTATGACATTTGATGTAAAAACTGGATATTATGTGCAACTGGCCATGTCGGCCTTTTTGACCTAATTATGGTCATTGTAACTATATAAATAAGGGGAAAATCACTCTTGTTTTTCATCATCTTTCACTCACACTTGTGAGGACTAAAATTTGCGCCCTATCTAGGGTTTCTTGGCTGAAATTTTAGGCGCACTTGTTGAGGAAGGCTAGATTTGGCAAGTTTCTAGGTGGATGTGTTCAACTAGGGTTTTACTTGATGATTCTTGATGTATGTAAGTGAAATTTCTGCAAATTCTTCTTAATTGAATGGTTATAGTCATTTTTATCTTGCATTTACATTGATATTATGAAATTGCTTTTTTAAACCCTAGGACGACTAACACATGTTAATGTCCTAGCTTTAAAATCCTTCACCTACTATATCTTGTCAAGAGGCCAATTTTCTTGAAGCATTTGCTAGGGCATTGCCATTGCAACACCCTAGTTTTACTTGCTTCATCTTAGCCATTTTTTGCTTCATCATTGAGTTAAAGAGGGAGGAAATTATACTAAGGCCTAGGGTTACCTACACCTTAGTAGCTAGTTTCCCCTAGGGTTTTGATAGTTGAAGCCTTGGGTTACCAACACTCCAACTATCAATCTCTCTTGTCTTTGACTCTCCTATTATCATTTTCCTTGAACATTTTTTGCCATATCATTGACTCCATTTTCCCTAAAGCACTAGTCTAAGTCTTCTTATTGAGTTATTGACCAACACAATCACCAAAACCTATACCTTGAGCTTCCTATTGACCATTTCTAACATTAGAATAGCCTAACCTACTAACATTATTGTTGTTGTTACTAAAGTAAGCTAAAACCATACACTGCAGCATTAAACGCTTCTAAAATCAATTGAAAAGGCTGATTAATGCATTACCTTGTCTGCTTCTAATAAATGCTAGTATTACAATGTTAATTGTTGATTATTCTTAGTCATTTTGAAGTTGTTTCAAGGCACTTGTTGCGAAGTATTGCCTCATAAATATTGTTATTATAATGTTTTGTTTACTTCATCATTATCATCCAATTGCTTTATTTGAGAGAGTTGGTTTTATGAAGTGCTAACCAGCAAGTTGTACTTGCAATATATATATTTTCTTGTTGCTTTGTTCCGGGTAGGTACACCTTGATATATTATCATTTCATTGGTTGTAAAACTGGGACTTTCTGATCGGTGGTGACTTGTGAGAGGGGATCTTTTAATAGCCATTTTGTCCTTGCCTTCTCAAACCCCCAAGTCACCTAGATCTCCCCTAGGACTACAACCCTAAATAGAAAGAGGAATCCTATTGAGGTGACAATGATAGGATAACCTCAATTTACGCCAATTTTCTTTCCTTTTACCTTCCTTTTTATCAAAGTACAAATTGTGCGATAACAAGGCACAAACACAGTTGTTGCTAATTTTCATCTTCAAGATGGGTTGTCGTGTCGTCTGGGCTATATCTTCGTTCCATCAAGCGAGCGAGCGAAGCTGATCTGGGAAGCCCACTACAGTTGGGTGGTCAGACACTTCGGCATTGAAAAGATAATGGCAATGCTACAGAAACATTTCTACTGGCTGAAACTTCGATAGGTGGTCATCAAGTATATCAGGTCCTGCACTGCATGCGCTATTGCCAAACCGATCTCTAAGAAAAAAGGCATGTACACTCCTCTTCCTACTCCTGACAAGCCATGGGAATCCATCTCATTGGACTACATGTCGGGCCTCCTATCCACCAAGTGGGGAAATGACTGTGTTTTTGTGGGTGTTGATCACTTTTCTAAAATGGTGATTATGGCCGCCTGCAAGAAGAGCATCACCGCAAAGGCCACTGCCAAGCTCTTCACGAGTCTGGGTACATTTTGGAATCACACAAACCATTGTCTCAGATCAGGACAACCAATTTCACAGCACAGTCTTATCAAGCCTCTGGTCATTGCTGGACACCAAGCTCACCAAATCGACGACCTTCCACCCCTAGACAGATGGTCAAACCGAGGTCGTAAATTGAATGATTGTGCATATCTTATGCATGTATAATACCAAGCACCCTCACACATGGGATGAGAGTCTTCCCTATGTTTAACATAGCTACAACCGAGCCCTTCATAGGTCAACCGAACACAACCCCTTCCAGGTGGGGTTGGGATTCCAACCATTGGGTCCCATAGATGTTGCACTACCCCTTGCGGTCACCTTGACCGACTCATCTCTTGCTCCAATGGAAGCTGAAAAATCCACCTGGTTCATTGAGAGGATCTATCGAATCTACCAACAGGTTCAGGATGTCCTACAGAAGTCCAATGACAAGTACAAACAATGCCATGATCAACACCGCATGCCACATCAGTTTCAGGTGGGTGACAAAGTTTGGTTGCACTTGTAGAAAGAGTGCCTTACAGGACCGCATCGAAAGCTTCACCCACTCTATTATGGGACGTACAAAATCACCAAAGTTGTGGGTGATAATTCTTTTGATCTCAACATTCCTCCTTTCCTTGGCTTGCACCCAGTGTTCAACGTGGATCTCCTTCGATTTTATTTCCCACCATTATTGGACACATTAGAGATAACAAAAAAATTGACACCAACAGAGATTAACCCTGACTGCACACAATAGGAATCTAGTGATCAAATTGTGGATAGACAAGTCAAGGGCACTCACCAGCAAAGGATCCAGCTTTATTGAGTTGTCAAAGTAGGGCAACTCCTGCACCAAGGCAAGTGGCTCACCCGGGGCCAAATTCAACAGAAATTTCCTCACCTGATGGAGGCACTCAACGCAATGGATTCCATTTATTTCTAAGGGTGGAGGATTGATCCATATGGATTTCTGTGGCCTCCCACCTATTCCAGCCAGCTCATTTTGGCAGTTTTCCAGTTTGGCATTTTTTCCTAGTTTTCGGGTCCCTAACTTTCGGGGCCATTTTGAGACCCTAAACAGTGTTTTTAGGGCTAGCCACAATTATATTGTAGACAAAGTCAAAGTCTAATGGAAACATGTGTAGTCCTCAGATATACCTTTCCAATGGGCTATCATGCGCCTAAAATGAAGATCGTATGCAAAAGTTACGGCCCCTTGAAGTTGATGTACTAGACTACCCAAACGGGGCCCACATGAGTTTTGGCGCTTCATCTCCTAGGGTTAGGTTTTTGGATGTCTAGGGTTTTTGAAATTCTTGTTTATTGTAAAAAGGCCTTCAGAACCTCATTGTAATCGACTTCTTGCGAATGAGTGCAGTCGTCACATCTCTTCTCAGAGATAAGCCGCCACCATTCTAGCAAGCTTTTTTTTCGCTGCATTTTACAGTTTCATCTTATTTCCTTATTGAATAGAAACTAGTTTTATTGTATATCTGTTATTCTGTGTGAAGCATCTTTTGATAATAATCTGTATTCATTTTGTTCTGCTCATAAAATCCGGATCATCACTACTTCCATAATCGTCTGATTCTTTCTCTCTGCAACTCCAGTTTGCTGCGGATTATAGGGAGTAGAGAGCTCCCTCTTAATCCCAACTTCTTTGTAGAAATATAAGAATTCATCTCAGGTGAATTCTCCTCCATTGTCTGATCTCAACGTATTTATCTTCCTTTCTGCTAGGTTTTCTACTAGTGCCTTGAATTCCTTGAACTTACCAAATACTTCACCTTTTGACTTCAAGAAGTAAATCCAAGTTTTAAGTGAGAAATCATCAATAAAAGATACATAATATATGTACCTGTTGAGCAATGGTGTTGACATCGGTCCGCATATGTTCGAGTATACAATATCCAAGACTCCTTTGGCTTTGTTATCACTGCTTGTAAAGGGGCTCTTCACATTCTTGCCTTGTGCACAACCTTTGTACATGTCATCTGGATTCACCTAAATATTTGGTAGACATGTTACCATCTTGCTCACGATTGGTAAAGCTCTTTAGTGTAGGTGGGAAAATCTCTTATGCCATAGCTCACTTGAATTCACAGTGTCATGAATCAATGTTGAATCTGAGCATCCCTTTAATTTATACAATCCTCCTTCTTGGACACTGATAACAACTGCATCATCAAATGTCTTTCCTTTTTTCCACATGAGAACTTCTCCATATACAAATGCAACCATGAAACCATTCTCATCCAAAGTTGAAATAGAGAGAAGGTTCTTCTTCAAACCTAGTACATAAATCATGTCCTTCATCCTCATTGCCTTCCTGGAATCTAGTTTGTAGGAGGCCTCTCCTACTCCTTTGATCGGATACTAATAATCATCACCAAGTTTCACATTATGAGGTGAATCTTTATGAATTAAGTTTGACAAAGAGCCTTTATACCCTGTCATGTGCTTATAATCCTATCCACCAACCAAGTATCATTTCCAGGGGTGATTGTTCTTGTAAGCGCTGATATTAGGATGTAATCATCATCACTTGAATCATCTTCTTTTGCAATTTTCTTCAGTGGTTCATCATCTTAAGCGACATGAGCATGATGCCTCTTGTGCTTTTCCTTTTCTTTTAGTTTAAGAATTAGGGGACAAAATTTTACAATGTGTCCCAATTTTTCGCAACAGAAACACATCTCATTTGAATAGTCTCTTTGATTCTTCTTCAAATTTTGAGGTTTCTTTGGGGATGAGGGTTCTTTCTTACTCTTTCCTTTCCTTGTATGAGCAACTAAAGCTTGATCATAATCCCTCAATTTCCCTTCTCTTGCTACCAGCCTTTCTTCCTCTTGAGTGCAATCTTCCCATAATCTACTAAACTTGATTAGCTTCCTCTTTGAGCATATTCCTTGAATGAATGAGTCCCATGACCTTGGGAGACCATTCAAGGTGGTCATCACCATTTCTTATTCATCAACAATGTATCCAATAGCTTCAATATGTTCCTTGATATAGTTCACTCTCGAGAAGTAAGAGTGAATGGACTTTGAATCTTGAAGTTTCACATTCTTCATTCGAGTCTTCAATGCCATCCTTCTGTTGATGTTTTTTCCTTTAAATAACCGAGTCAATGCATCCATTATCTTTTTTGGATATTTTAATGGAGAAACATGATGGATCAGATGATCCTTGATTGAGTCTACAATAATCCTCTTATCCATGGCCTGGTTCTTTTTATTCTTTGCCTTAGCGTCATCTTCCTCTGGTTATGGAACTTCCTCCTCAACAAATCTTTCTAAATCATGTTCTTCCAAAAGGAGGCCTACTCTGTACTTCCATGCTATGATTTTTTCTTCTCCTTCCAGCTTCTCATCAATTTTGGTGCTGGTAGTCATCTTGCCTAGGAAGATGAAGTTAGTTTGCCAAAACACTTCCAAAAATTTATGAAAAATCTTATTTTTCAGGCCTGCTCTGATATCATGTTGACTTTTCCAACAATTAAATTATTATATTCTTTTATTATTAGTAAATATGAAAAAGGATCACAACTGAAAGACAGATATCCACAGAACAATAAGATATATCCTCAGGGAAACCCTCAAGGAGGAGAAAACCCTGCAAAATTTCCTCAGTTTAGATTCCTCCAACATGTGCAATGTCATACAATGCTCTTTCATGAAATCAAGACCAAAGAGATCCAAACACGAACCAAGAATAGCCTCCTAGATAAGTGTGCACTACTCTATTGTACTTATATTCAATGAATGATCAAAATGACTCGATATAACTTCTATTTATACTCTAAAAGACCTAAAAGACATGGCTTATCAATAAACCCTTTCACAATTACACTTAGGAATAAATTATGAAATTACATACAATTTCAACATTGACATTTGGATGTGGTCTAGTTGAATAAGTATCGAGAGCATCTTCATAATTACCTATAGACTAGTTAATTTTCAAAGGACCTTTGAAGCATATTACAGTGCCAAGATGTCCTAGAAAAATATTCATTTATGAAATATAAGAGAAGAATATATATAGACTCGTTAATTCTCAAAGGATCTTCGAGGAAAACATAATCATATATAGCACAAAATGGAGAGGGTTAGCACTTATGGTTATGTAATAGAATTTATAGTTGATAGTTAAATTGTATAACAAATTTTTTATGATCTTTACTAACATTTATTGGAATTGTTGCATGTTTTACATCATTGGAATGACATCTTATCTGTAACTTGTTTGAAATTTTGTAATGATATGTGCACTTTGATATGTTGTAATATGATTATGGTTTCGTTTCATATGTTGTAATATTAGAAATAAATAATAATTATTGCATGAAATAAATAATAAATTTTCATTTTGAATATTTTTTTTGCAGAACACGGGTCTTCCAGAAGATCCAGTTTATCCTCATGAGATAGATCTAGATTATAATGGGTCTGATACAGACATGGGAGATGATGATGATGAGGCAGATGTAGAAGACACCGAGGTAGATGACGATGATCACATTGATGATGATGATGATGAGTCAATTGTCGGTAGTAGCCAATGGCATTGCTCATATAGACTCCAACATGGATCATTATTGATATATCATTATGATGCCTATTTTCATGTTTACTATCATATGTATAATTTTCATCTGCAATACCATATTATTGAGTTGTATCATTTTGACATGTTATCGATCTACTGGAATATTTAAATTCATTTGTTTTAATTATATATGATGGTGATCTTATTAGTATTGACTTCTTAATATATATATATATTGGAAGTGGTCGATGATTTTTGAATGGATATTTATTACGTATGATGATTTTACTTTACTACTTAGGATGGATGTTGTCAAATTCAATTAAATTTGTTCATGAATGATATAACATAAATTTGAAATGTGATATCTGCTTTTTTTAAGATCTCCAAAAATGTTATGATATAAATTTCAAATGAGATATATGTTTTTTTTTAATATATAAGTTGTTTGACATGATACTTATCTAATATTGGTATATTTGACTCACTTGTTTTCATTATAGATGATGATCTTGTTATAATCATTATCTTGTTATTTTATATATATTGTATGTTGTAGATTTTATTTTGATGGAGATTTAATAAGTATAATGATGTTGTTATTTTGTATGGATGTTCGTTTCCCTAAAAATTCTTTATAAATTATATCCTGTAAAATACTTCAAATGCAATATGACTTACTCTATAATAATATAAGTTTTTTTAAGAGACGTGATATATTTAACTAATTAAATTGAAATAAAAATATTAAATTAATAAATGGAAGCTATAAAGGAAGCAACATGAGTTGCTAAAATGGAAGCAAAATGTGGCTCTAAAATGGAAGTAAAACTCAACATTAAATTGGAATCCATACTTGGAGTTACTTCTGCTAAATTGGTTGCTTAACAAGAAGAAAAATTGGATGTTAATTAAGAAGCAAATCCCAACACTAAAAGGAAGCAAACCTTGGAACTAAAAGGAAGCAAACCTTGGAACTAAAAGGAAGCAAACCATGGAGCTAACAAGGAAGCAATTTTGGAAGAAAAATTCAGTGTTAATTAAGGTTAAAATACTAGTAGCATTTTGAAAGAAAAAAAGGAAGCAACAATGTAAGCCAAACCAGAAGCAATCTTGGAACCAAAACTTGACGCTACCTAGGAAGGAAAAAAATAAGCAATATAGGTAGCAAACAAAGAAGTAAAAATTGAAGCAATTTTAGAAGCAACAAAAGACACAATCATGGAAGCCATTTTAGAAGCAAAAAAAGATGCCATAATGGAAGAAAAGCTTGGCATAAATTTGGAATCCAAACCAGAATCTATTTTCGACGTTATACCAGAAGTTATTTTCGACGTTATACCAGAAGCAAAACAGGAAGCATGATTGGGAGCAAAACTAGAAGTACATAAGGAAGCAAAAATTGGCGTTGCAATTCTAGGAGCTGTTTTAGGTGCTAAATCTGGTGCTAATATAGGCGTTATTTTGGGCGGTAATTTTGGCACCCAACTGAACATGCCATTTGGCATCGGGTTTTGCGTCGGCCATTGAGCCCAATTCATGCACTCAAAAACACTAAACTCCAGTGTTATTCTAGGTGCTAATGGTCTGCTTTGTTGTTGTGAATGTAGAGAGGGTTAGGAGATATTTATAAGAGTGTAGAGAACTGATATAAATATTCTAGAACAAAAAATACAAACCAACACTATAAAACCACTATTTAAATAACAAAAAATGTACCTTTTACCGCATAAGAGTGAGATCTTGTTGCATAAATCAAGGGTGATTGATATAACTGAGTTGTACCTTGATTTATTTTTTATGTAAATTGGAATATATTTATTCTGTATAAAGGTTCTAAAATATGATTTATGACTAAAAACACATAAAATTGCAGATTTGGACCATAAAAGTGACCCAAGAGTGCTCAAAAGTAATTGGGATGAAGATCCTTTGGTAATCCTTGCTCGGACAAACATATACTAGTGAAGAAATATCCCAACTACAATCTGATGCAAGTATAAATGATATTTAACCAAACAATTAATTCAAACTTGCAAAAAATGGTGCAAATCCCCCTATGGTTTCACCAAAAATATCCAAAATGAACTGCTTTGGAGATGCTTTTCACCATCATAAAAGTAATGAATTTCTTTGGAGATGCTTGTCACCATCATAACACGTTAGATAAGATTGATAAACAATCCTAAAGTGAAATAAGAGCAAGGATAGGGTTATATTTTACCTTTTAGGGTCAAACCTAGCTCTAGGGTTTCAACAATTTTGATTTCTATTGATATAATTCATTTCCTGAATTGAATAAACTCTTAAATTCGTCAAAAGAACATTAGATAAGACATTAAAGAGAAATCTAAGAGGGTAGATTTGCCTCCTAGGGTTAGAAATTCGACAATTTAACAGAAACCCTTGGATAGAAATGTTTAGAAAGTAAAAACAAACCATTAGATTTATTCTATACAACAAAATAAATATTTTTGACAGCTTATATCTTTTATATTTTTGGTATTTTATGGAAATTAAAGACAAGAATTAAACTTTTAGGATTTTTGGTTGGGTGAATGTTGGGAATCAGACCATAGCCTTATCTCCACCTACGACTTATGGGGTCAAGAAGTATGCCCCTTTAAGAATAATTATTCCCATTTATGGATTAGAACTAGAGACTAGGGCCACAAGGCTAGTAGTATCTTTTTAATTAAGACAAACCATGATAATCAATGCCCTACAAGAAGGGTTTCCTCAAGGGAATAGCCTTCACCAACAAGATCAACAAAAGACTTAAAAATAATGCTTGAAACCCTTTCCAAGGAGTGTAAAAACTAATCAAGACAAGAGACAAACCCTTACCAAATATTTTTAGAGAGGAAGAAAGAGATACAAACCCTATATGTCCTCTCTCCAAGTAGTTACACAATTGCTCAATGGATCCATCTTGCTAGTTTATGTAGAACTTGAACAAATCACAATAGTGTTTGAAAACTATGCCAGGAAAAATAACCAATAAAGATAGAGCTACAAGAATTGGCACAAAAAATGCACCAAGTAAAGATATTCTATTAAATGGCTCCAAGAATAATCTCCAACAATTCACAAAAAAATGAGTGAGAGGAGTGCCTATAATTATAGATAAGGTTGTCACCTCCTCTCCACTATTTATTCCCTAAAATCAGACTAAGGAATAAAATAAAGTGACTTGTCATCCACACAATTCGGATAAAAGTCAAAAATACAATTAAATGATGCTTTACAATGTCAAAATCGTCATAGAAGGGGACAAATTCAATAAAATATGCTTTAAAAATGCTAAAACAAATTCCCATAAATCCTTTAAATATGTCTCTGAAGCTTGCGCATGTCCATACCTAAGGTCAAGGCAACTTCATGAATCCTGGGAGTGACCCTCCAAGTAAAAAAAAATAGGTCATAAAACCCCTAATAACCAAAATGACGTCAAGCTTCTAAGAGTGCCTTTTTGGCCTTTTTGGGACAAAGTTCCACCTTAAGAGGCTTGGGGAAGGCTCAAAACATGTCAAGGAATAATCCTTGGCCATTCAATTTGCAACGTCTAGCCCAAGAAAGGGGGACAACCTCACCCCAAGTCCTAAATTTACCTAAAAAATGGATGACTTGTTCAATTTTGTACATAAGTAATCAAATGATGTCCATAAAGTGCGTCCACAATGATAGATAAGGGTTAAAGTAAACCCCAAAATGTGCCAAGTCACTCAAGTGACCTCCACATCATCAATTTACCCCAAATAAGCTCCAACATCTTCTTGAAGTGCCCCAAATGAAGTTGGCCCCCTTTGATAAGCAAAAATATTTTAAAAAGGTACCAAAAGAGGGGGTTGTTCTAAATTTTGACAAATGGTGGGTGAATTGGACGTCCATGTGGGTGAAAATGGCTCGTTTGTGCCTCATAGAGGGTGACATAATGCCTCAAAATCCATGGCATGCATGTAACATTGCCTCAAAAAATATGCAATTGGATAATCATGTGCATAATGGCCTCCGAAGGCCTAAGTGTGGTATATGCATAAGAAAGAGAGGGTCCATGTGGGTAAGGTGTGTTAAAACATGGGTCTGACAACCCTTACAAAGCACAATCATCTTTTAGAAAACAAATAATAATAAGTGAGTAGTTAGGGGGCTTGTAAATCATGTATTCTGGCAGATCCATCTCAGAATGCCCGCATACCTACCCATGACAAAAATACCCAACATTAGAGGAGAGTTACCAACTCTGAAGGGGTAGTTGGTCAGAGCAATAAAACCAATCACCTTGAGAATGGGGACTAAGAAGACATTCCATGACCGTCCACTTGAGGGGATCTAGGTAACCTCTAACCAACACTTGTAGATCAAAATCATCCCATCATGGCCACATTCAAAGAAAAGCATCACACTTTGGGCACATCAGAGTGCTCACATCTCGTGAAAAAATATAGGGTATGCTTAAGAGAATCTAGGGTGTAACACTCCCTTGCCCTTTTTTCCTCACTTTTTCCTATTTTTTTTACCAACTTGCACACTAATTAGAGAGTGATGGATCTTTGAACATGACTAACTGTTTTACATCACTTGTTGAGGTTTTCAGGATTGATTCTATTTTTTATCATGAACTATTTGACTCGTGCCTTTGCTTCATCTTTTTCAAGAATCTATCATTAAGGGAGACCAAAGTAAAGGTCAATGCATGTTGAGTCATAATTGTATTGACATATTCAAAGCAACTCTTGGTAGGTGAAACACGAGAATTTACCAAACCTAAAAGGCTTCATTTTCTTTGAAGTATTCTTGAGTTCTACCTAATTATTCACCATCTTCAAGTTTCCTACTTAGATTATTATGAGATGATAGCTCTCACTAAAGAAGTTTCCATATTCCCATGCTTAAAACACCACATATAGTTGGAAGCTAGATTTTCATATTCCAATAACCACATCTAACCTTTGTCTCTGGTCTTTAACATAGTTATATCATGAAGGCCTTTGATTAAATCAACATAAATATACATATGATTGTAGGTGTTGGAATCCACAATCCTAGTTTCTGGAGAGCAATTGGTAAACTAACCAAATCATTTTAATTGATTGAAAAATATAATTGCACCATTATTACAAAGGGAGATTAGGCATTTTATTTTTATCGAAACCTCTATCAAATATTCTATATGAGGGTCAAACCTGGTTGCCATGACTTCATAAAAAGGTCAAAGTCATCCATAAACTAGGGTCCCTTCTCAACAACTTGCACTTTGTATGATTTAGAGACACATTCGAAGATGAAAAATCCTCTTGTATGTAAATGATTTATCATAGTAATTTCCAATAAGGAACTCCATGACTCTAACATCCATGCTTGGAGCCTTTTAAGTGATTGTCAAAGGTCATTGAATTTTCAAATCAAATCATGTGCCAAATTATATTCTTCTTCCATATTAAGCTATATCAGGTCAAGTTTCAAAACTGATGGTATTGTTGTCTTCTTCACAAAAAAGGAAGGTTTAATGACATACTTTTTCCTTGGGGGAGGATAGCTCAGAATTAGAGTTGTTTTTGAATGAAGAAGAGTGTCCTTAAAAGAAACTTGTTTACAATATACAAATTCCCCCAGTATCGGAGCTCTATGAGTATTGAAAGAGGAGGTTGTTCCTTTTCTTGGTGTCTTCATGGAAATGGAGAGATGGCTACAAAGTTGACTCTTGTATATGTTATAATTAGAAAGTGTGCCCATTTCCCAGTGGCTTGAAAACAAAGATTGTATTTTTATCGTTTGGAGAGATTCCCTCCTTGTCCTAGATCTTAGCCTTTACAATTGATGTGGAGTACTTGCTCCCCGTTGCTAACGAATTTTTTTTCCCTAAAATGGATTTTACAAATACCTATATGTCCTTTTGTAGACATCGCATCACATCACTTTGCATTTCCCTTAACACCTTCCTAGCTTAAACATGCTAGAACCAAACACTAGATTTAAATTCTTAGATATTTAGCGAAGTAATTGACCACTATATAGATTCTCTAACCACCATTCAACCATTGTTAGGTAGATTCTATTATATTTGTTGTTGCATGCAACTCTTAGTGAATGACCACAATTACATAAAGAATGTTGGTAGGAAAAAATATATATATTTAGTCATTGTAATTTTGATGTGAATAAAGTTACGAGTGCTAATACTTGTTTTAAATAACATTGACATTTTGACCATATTAATATATCCTCAAAGTTAAGAGTTTTTGGTTGGGTGATCACGAAGGTTGGGGTGTCGAGTGAAGGTGTACAAATAGTAGTCACTCTTAACAATGATATTGTTGGTTCTTATGGGTTTATAAAATGTTAGATGTTCTTCCTATTGGACAATTGGCTTAGGTTGATGGACAATTGGTTCATGTTGTTGGTTGTCATTGATGTCAACCCTTGGAGAGTGATGTTGTAGATTGATGTCAACCCTTGGAAAATTCCGGTAGCAAATTATGGTAGCACAAAAGTATGGATAAGGGACCCGAGTTTGTTTGAGAAATAAAGACATGAAGATCAGTGAATATGTAGGCGATCCTATCATGGATGGATTGTACATGTCCTTCTATTTCCAGTGGTATGTGGAACATCACATAACTCCTCACGGTTAGAGAATTATGGCCTTGTGAAGTTGGAGAACCCTCATGAGTTTTCTAGAAGCCCCTACAAGGTCAAAGAAGTCAAATTATTCTAGAAGCTCTTAGAAGAAGTTGACTAGTCAAGTGGGTGAAACTAGGAGTTAATCATGGGTTAAGTGGTTGCATTAACAAAATAATTAAAAATAAATTGGTTGCAACTAGAAGTGGAGAACGTACTATATGTGGATAAAGTGGTTTTAAGTGGACAAGTGGTTAGAAGTGGGTTAGCCCTAAAAGAAGGAAGTTGGGTAAAGTTAGTTAGAAGGTAACCCCTTTAGGAAGCTACTTAGAGAGTATAAATAAGAGAGCAAGGATATATTATTTGCACCTAATGAGCATATAGAATATCTATCATTTTGTGAAAGGTATTTCAGGAACTCATTGATACATTTGAAGTTATGCAAGATTGAGGAAGTGAAAGAGGGTTGACGACGAAAGTTTCGAAATAGTAGAAATATTGAAAAAACCCTAGTTTTTTAGGTGTACGTGAGCTGCAGTGGAGAAGGGAGAGTACATACGCGGGCTGTAGTGGAGAAGGGAGATTACGTACTTGGGCTGAAGGAGAACGGGGCACGTACAATTGGGGAAATCCATGAAAGCTTGAGTTCTTGAAGGTGCCAGATTCTTAGAGTCTGAAAGCAAGCTCCTGGGAAGGTCTACAATGATCATGTACAACAAATCTAACTACATATTCAAAATGTATGTCATATTGTTATGTGTAATTGGATGTTGTTGTCTCCATGAGATATGTTTATGGGAGTTTGAGGTTTTTCCCTAGAAAGGATGTTGGTTATATGACACTTATGGTATGAGCTAGATCTACAGAAATACAACACTGGCATCTTGGTATTATTCATTGGTACATCTTGTTGGTTCAATTGTTGAGACATAGCTTGTATTTCTTGGTACATGGTTGAGGGTTTTGGTTGTGAAGTTGTTTCTATGGTCCGAGGTTGTATATCAGTAAGGTTTTGATGTCTAGTCCATGTGAGCATTGTTACACATGATTATGATTGTTTGCATATGTATGGCACATAACTAGAGAGATATAGATGCACATTGTTTGAGTGATATTCTTGAGATATTAAGATCTCATCTATTGAGGAGAGTATTGGGACATATTGTTGGTCATGGTTATGAGGTATTGTGATGTGCATAGTTGATGCACTTGTGATGGTACATGTTGTTTGAGTGATTTATGTACATGGTTGATAGAACAGATTGATTTGGTACAAGTTGATTGGTACAGTTTGTGACATGGTACAGGTTGATGCGACAGAGGCAACAAAGGGTTTGAGTTTCAGAAAATTGAAAACCATAGATTTTTTAGGTTTTATGCAGGCAATAGTATAGATAGGCCCCATGCATACCTAGGCTACAGTATAGACAGGTCATGTACATACGTGAGTTGCATCATAGATAGGTCACGTACTTGTTGGTACAGGATGACTATTGCTACAAGTTCATTGCAGGTTATTGGTACAGGTTGGTTACAGGTCTTTGGCACAGATTGGTGCAAGTTTACTATGGTATATCTCACAGTGACACTGTGGCAGTGATTCATTATCTATTTGGCATTTAATTTTAGGGTGATAGGACAGGGCAAGGAAAGGGGGTTGTAGCCTCCTTCCGATTGGTGTCGGAGAATCATGGAGTTGGATATTCCTTCAGTTTGGAGCTTGAGAACTAGGTGGTTGTAGCCACCTTCCGGTTGTAGCTAGAGAATTGTGGGGTTGGATCTTCCCTCAAGTTGTAGCATGAGAAACTAGGGGGTTGGAGCCTCCTTCTAGTTGGAGATGGAGAATTGGAAGTTGGTGCTTCCTTGAATGTAATTCTTGACATATAAGAAAATCATTATGTGGTTTTCTCCCGCATTGGGTTTCCACGTAAATATAGGTGTACTTTGCATTGCGTGGATGTGTTTTTTATTGTTTATTATGCACCAATGAATGTTAATGTGTATGATACAGTAACATGTTGATGATGAACAGATGAACATGGCTGAATAAGTTAAAGGAATATAAATTGTGGTTAAAAGGATTAAAAGTGGTATATTTCCCATTACTAATTAGCGCACCCCCCCCCTCTTAGTAATCCAGCAATTGTGGTATCCAGCGAGGTTCCTTGGGAAAACAATTTAACAATTAGAAGAAGGATGATGACTATACAGCTAGAGTTGGGATTAGTAATCCAACAATTGGTATCAAAGCAGGTTCCTTCAGGAAAACAATTTAACAACTTGAAGGAGATCATGGATCACGCTAGAGTTGGGATAACACAATTCAATGGTGAGAGATATGCACTCTGGAGAAAGAAAATACAAACATACATACATGCACATGGATTCTATGTTTGGCAATTAGTGGTGGATGGATACAAAGCACCAACTATTCCTCCAGTAGACAAGGATGAAAAGAAACTTGTAGAAAATAATTCAAGAGCCAAGATCGTTATTCAGAATGGTGTAGATGAATCAATATTTACTAAAACCATGCACTATGAATCCTCCAAGGAGATGTGGAACAAACTAAAGACTATCTATGAAGGACATGAAAAAGTTAAGGAAGCCAAACTTTAAATCTTCATAGCAAAGTTTGAACAGTTAAAGATGAATGAAGACGAAAACATAGCAGCCTACTTTCTACGCATTGATGAGGTATTAAATGACATCAAAGGCTTGGGAGATGAGATAAAGGAACTGGTCATTGTTAAAAAGGAACTAATATCTCCACCAATGACATTTGATTCAAAGATATCAGCCTTAGAAGAAATAGTCGATCTAGATACAATGACCATGGATGAGCTACATGGGATACTCACAACTTATGCGATGAGGACAGAACAAGACAATATGGTTACATAGGAAGTTGTATTCAAAGCATCTAAGAAGACGAAGAAAAGTAACAAGCAACAATCAAAGTCAATTCGCAAGAAAAATCCAAATTTAGAATGTAGTTGCAGCGATGATTCAAAAGAAGATGAAGTAATGGGAAACTTCGTAAGAAAGTTGCAAAAGGGAACAAGTAAATATAAAGGTAAGATTTCTTTGAAATGTTTTAATTGCGGTAGAATTGGTCATTTTCCAAATAAGTGTCCTTATTCCAGAAATTCAGATAGTGATGAAGAGGAAGATCCCAAGAAAGAAAAGAGGTATCGAAAGGGAAACTGGAAAAACAAAAAGAAATCCTTCGAGAAAAAACTATACTCAAGAAAAGGCAGCTCCTCATTTGGTGAAGATGATGAAACCAAAAGTGATTCAAAAAAGGTATTATTCATGGCTGAGGAAAATCAAACAAGAAACTATGATAGTTCAGAAGAAGAAGGCGAAGTTGATCTCAGAGAAGAATTAATTAGTGCCTTAGAAGATCTAAGGAATGAAAGAAAGAAAAACAAGTCACTCAAGAAAGAGCTAAAAGTAAAAGAAACCAAGAATCTCAACTTAGAGGAAGTCAAGCAAATAATTACGAAGCTGAATGTTCAAGTTGAAGAACATAGAAGGATTGAAGAAACACTCATAAGTCAACTAGAAGAGAAGGAGAAGATGATTGAAAGGTTGGAAGCAGATAACACCAAGACATTGGATAATATCATCAACAATCAAAATCCATACTATTACAGGTCTCGACTAGGATAAAACAAAATGCATATTGATAAAGGTTCAAGCTCCATGAAGAAAGCAACATAACAAAAGAGTTATGCAGAAGTTCTCAAAGGAAGGAACCATGGTCAACATGAATCTGAAAGAAATGAATACAAAACACCTTCTACATTCAAGCAACAAGGAAGCTTCAATCATTACAACCAAAGAGAAGATATTGATAAGCCAATGCATAAGTACAGAAGGACTACACTACAAGTATATCCATTCACTCCCATGTATGTAAATTTATTTTATAGTCATTTTTTTTATTGTACTAAATTTGGACAGAAGGTTGCAGATTGCAAGGCTTATGAAAGAAATAATCAAGCAATAAATGTTTATGCGGCAACACAAAATATTGAATGTTACAAATGCCACAACTATGGACACACAGAACGAAATTGAAAAAGTGTGATAAGGCCTCCCACGGAAGAAAATATTGATGTGGGACACAAGAAGGTTTGGAGAATAAGTGAAAAACAAGAGGAGCGGGTAAATGAAGAATGGGTCCAAGGAATCGTACTTTTAGGATTTGCAGTAGCACAAGAACACAATGAATTTACAGGCAAAGAGGAAAGTGTCAGAAGTCAAGTGGAGGATGCAGAAGACATCAACACTCAAAATGATGACATAATTCATAAAGGGAAAGAAAGGGAAGATATATCTACAGATGAAGAGGAAGATGACTCCGCATCAGAACAAGTATTGTTCTAGGCCATCCGTCTTGGAGACTCCCAGGTAATATGAATATTAGACAGGGGGATTCTATGTAATAGTTGAGAAACATTAGAGAAACATCCTTCGAGCAGCTTGCAGAGTTCAAGTAGACAGATTTAGAGTAGTTAGTTAGCAGAAGTACAGTATGAAAGATTGATCAATTGCAGCAATGAAGACTTCATGATAGTATAGTGACAGATGGGTTAACATTGTGGACAGTTGTATAGAATAGTCATATACGGTATGGACAGAGATGGATTCTTAAGAACACTTAGCAGGTTTGAACAAATATATGACAATGGATGAGAGCATGGATTCATAGATTGGGTTCACAGAGTTGTTCAGAGAGTGGTTCAGAGAGTGGTTCAGAAAGTGGTTAAGAGATAAAGGAAAATTATCCTAATGGATGATAATGGTACAAGAATATTTGAATGCTTATTCTTGAATGTTTTTCATAGATATCAATTGATTACACAAGGAAGCACCAATGGACGGTAACTCCAAAAGGAAGAAGGTACAGAAAGACCTACATTGATTTACACAACAATGTGCAGAGAAGTCACCGGAGAGAGAGACTCGGAAAGGAAGACATGGGAGACATACCCACAAGGGGAGCTATTATTTTTTCCATGATTGGTTAGAACAAGTTCAGTGTCAAGAGGAGACATATTGACAGAGGGAGTTAATCCTTTGTCAAAGGGAGAGAGAAATTAATCAGAGGCGTGAAGATAGGGGGAGTTGCCTCAAAGGGAGATATCATTTTCCATTGATGTAAAAGGGGGAGAGATAGAAACATTGATGAGGAGAGATGATAGTGTTTCCATGACTAAGTGTTTCCATCAAGGTTGGTGTTGCCATCGATTTCAAAGGGGGATATTGTTGGTGTTTCCATCAATGTTGGTGTTTCCATCAATGCCAAAGGGGGAGATTGTTGGACAATTGGCTTAGGTTGATGGATAGTTGGTTTCGTGTGTTGGTTGTAATTGATGTCAACCCTTGGAGAGTGATATTGTAGATTGATGTCAACCCTTGGAGAACTCCAGTAGTGAATTCTGGTAGCACAAAGGTATGGGTAAGGGACCCGAGTTTGTTTGAGAAATAAAGACATGAAGATCAATGAATATGCAGGTGAGCCTATCTTGGATGGATAATACATGTTATGCCATTTCCGGTGGAATGTGCAACATCACATAACTTCTAGCGGTTAGAGAGTTATGGCCTTGTGAAGTTGGAGAACCCTCATGAGTTTTCTAGAAGCCCCTAGAAGGTCAAAGAAGTCAAATTATTCTAGTAGCTCTTAGAAGAAGTTGACTAGTCAAGTGGGTGAAACTAGGAGTTAATCATGGGCTAAATGGTTGCATTAACAAAATAATTAAAAATAAATTAGTTGCAACTAGAAGTGGAGAACTTGCTATTTGTGGATAAAGTGGTTGTAAGTGGACAAGTGGTTAGAAGTGGGTTAGCCTAAAAGAAGGAAGTTGGGTAAAGTTAGTTAGAAGGTAACCCCTTGAGGAAGTTATTTAGAGAGTATAAATAAGAGAGCAAGGGTCTCCCATTTGCACCTAATGAGCATATAGAAAATATATCATTTTGTGAAATGTTATTGTAGGTACTCATTGATACATCTGAAGCTACGCAAGATTGAGGAAGTGAAAGAGGGTTGACGGAAAAAGTTTCGGAATTGCAGAAATACTGGAAAAAAAACTCATGTTTTTGAGGTGTACGTGGGTTGTAGTGGAGAAGGGAGAGTACATACGCGGGCTGCAGTGGAGAAGGGAGAGTACGTACTAGGGATGAAGGAGAATAGGGTGCGTATAATTGAGTACTAGGGATGAAGGAGAATAGGGTGCGTATAATTGAGAAAAACCATAAAATCTTGAGTTGTTGAAGGTGCCAAATTCTCATAATCTGAAAGAAACTCTCAAGAAGGTCTACAGTGATCAAGTACATCATATCTATCTACAGATTCAAAAAGGTATGTCATATTCTTATGTGTAGTTGGATGGTGTTGTCTCCATGAGATATGGTTATGTGATTTTGAGGTTTTTCCCTAGAAAGTTTGTTGGTTATATCACACTTATGGTATGAGCTAGATATACAGAAATACAACACTGGTATGTTGGTATTATTCAATGGTACATCTTGTTGGTTCAAGTGTTGAGACATAACTTATATTTCTTGGTACATGGTTGAGGGTTTTGGTTGTGAATTGGTTATGAAGTTGTTTGTGTGGTTTGAGCTTGCATATCAGTAAGGTTTTGATGTTTAGTCCATGTGAGCATTGTTACACATGATTATGATTGTATGCACATGTGTGGCACATGACTAGAGAGATATAGATGCACATTGTTTGTGTGATATTCTTGAGATATTGAGATTTGATCTATTGAGGAGAGTATTGGGACATATTGTTGGTGATGGTTATGAGGTATTTTGATGTGCATAGTTGATGCACTTGTGATGGTACAGGTTGTGTGAGTGATTGATATACATGGTTGATAGAACATGTTGATTGGTACAGGTTGCGATAGGATACAGGTTGATGTGACAGAGGCAACAAAGGGTCTAAGTTTCAGAAAATTGAAAACCCTAGATTTATGAGGGTGTACACAGGCTACAATATAGACAAGACGTGTAGATACGCAAGCTACAGTATATACAGGTCACATACAGACGTGATTTGTAGCATAGACAAGTCGCGTACCTATTGGTATTTGTTGGTATAGGTTGACTATTGGTACAAGTTCATTCTAGGTGATTGCTATAGGTTGGTTAAATGTGGTTGGCACAGATTGGTACAGGTTTACAATGGTATATCTCACAATGACAATGTGGAAATGATTGATCTTTTATTTGGCATTTAATTTCAAGGCGGCGGGATGGGGAAAGGAAAGGGGGTTGTATCTTCCTTCTGGTTGGTGCCAGAGAATCAAGGAGTTGGAGCTTCCTTTAGGTTGGAACCTAAGAACTACGTGGTTGTATCCACCTTCCAGTTGTAGCTGGAGAACATAGGGGGCTGTAGCCTCCTTCTAGTTGTATCCAAAGATTTGGGGAGTTGGAGATTCCCTCAGGCTGTAGCTTGATAAACTAGGGGGTTGGAGCTGGAGAATTGGAAGTTGGTGCTTCCTTGAATGTAATTCTTAAAATATAAGAAAAGCATTTTGGGGTTTTCTCCCGCATTGGGTTTCCACATAAATATTGGTGTACTTTGCATTGTGTGGATGTGTTTGTTATTGTTTATTATGCATTGATGAGTATTAATGTGTATGATATAGTAATATGTTGATGATGAACAGATGAACATGGTTGAAAATTTTAAAGGAATATAAATTGTGGTTAAAATTATTAAAAGTAGTATAATTGTTCATTATTGATTCACCCCCCCCNCCTTAGTAATCCAACAATTGGTATCAGAGCAGGTTCCTTCAGGAAAACAATTTAACAACTGGAAGGAGATCATGGATCACACTAGAGTTGGGATACCACAATTTAATGGTGAGAGATATGCACTTTGGAGCAAGAAAATACAGACATACATAAAGGCACATGGAATCGATGTTTGGAAATAAGTGGTGGATGGATACTGTTATCCCATATACTAGGGATAACTAAGGGGATTATGTCTCAAGGCCCACATGTCCTAGACATGGAGTATCGAGAGCCATATGACTTGAGCTTGGCCCTGGAGGGCCCATCTTTTCTTCAGTTCATCCTATGTATCAGTAGCAGTAGCATCCATCCCATCGGTTTTATCCTGAAGTAGCAATGGGTCTTTCTCCATGAGGTAATGAGTCTGGGTATCATGGTATGTGTCACTCTGATTTTTTAAGCATTTGAATGTGTGCACTAAACTCTCTTTTTTTTTCATAACGTTTGCTTGGAAATTATGCTCTTTAACTTGTTCATACATGGGAGGGTGACAGAGTGCCCTAGTAAGTTGGTTCCCTTAGGGATGAGTTGCCACTAGGTGGGTTTATGAAAGGTCGTCGTCCATTCCTTCCATACTTACCACATTTCATCGTTGTCCCTCTCATCTTCCCCTACCTTGTTTCGAGCATTGGGTTTACCAAACTAGTAAGGGTTGTACCTTGCCTTGTGGGAAGAAGGGGCTAAAGGCCCAGAGGGTAAAAGTAGTTGGAAAAAGTTAAAATCCAGAATGAAACCTTGGGAAACTTCACCCAATGATTCCTGAGAAATCAATAAATGGCTTCTCAGTAAGAAAAGGAGACCCGTAAAATAAATAAAACTCAAGATCTAGTTGGTGGATAGGAGGTCTCATCATGAGTCGGCCTATTAGGTCCATGGGCATGTAGCGGTATGAAACTACCATCTATCTGGTCACCAAACCAGGGTAGTGGCATAGCCAAGAGAAAGGGGGTCTCATCACGATCCAGCCTTCTCATTTCCATGAAGTGCTTGTGGATAACATTGTCACCACTAGTCACCACGTCAAGGCAATGTCCCCTAGTTATTCTCTTGAAAAGAAAAAACCAACAAGACAAAGAATAAAAGGCATTGCATGGGCTAGGAAACAATGGCATCCATGACAAGGTGCAACTCGCCCTCTACAGAGGCACCCACAGGTAAGACCTATATTTCCCTGTTATCACTGCACCCCTTGCCCAAACATTCCCTACACCATTTCATACACTTACGTGACCTAGATTGGTATTCACTTGGGAAACACCCCAAACTTGAGGAGGATTTTCCCAATAGGACATCTTGAGACCCTCTCCAAAACCAGCTTGTTAAACTACAAAACATCTTTGATCATTTGTCTGGGTAAAGGGGGGTTTGATGCACATGTTTGGGTAATTTGATTATTGGATGTGATTGACATTGCTATGATCCTTGTGACTTATTAGCCCATGGAGGGCATACTTTTTGTTACTACAAGACCATAATCGGTGGACAAGTACATATGGGGAGATTATTAGCTCAGACCTCCATGGGGCTAAAATCCCACTAGATGGATGTTATGACCCCAACCAGGGTTAGAGAGACAACAGAGGATGGCACCAGGAAAGAAGAAGAACATTTCCCTGAGACAATTTGGCAGCCCTAGACCCAGGGGGGTCTTTCCCTTCTACCATGACTTTGGCCCTTGAAGGCCCCTAATGTCATCATATGGACCCTTGACGTCATCAGTTAGGGTTTGGTATGAGGACGATTTGGTGTTAGTTGGCATGTGTGGCAGCTTCTAAGGCCTTTTGAAGCCTGATGTTTCACTTTTGAGGTTTATCGTTCCATGATGGGGCCTAACATCACCCTAATAGGGGCATGATGTCATCCCTAAAGTCAAATTACGGTTTTAATTGTTAATTTTATGTAAAAACTGGATTTTTTATGTAAACTCGCCATGTCATCCTTTTGTGACCTAAAAGACAATTAAAGGTCATTGTCATTGTATAAATAAGAGATAAAACTTTTGTATTTTTTCATCATTCATTCATCACTCAATTAAAGGTCTGAAATCCGCCCCCCCTTAAGTATTATTGGCTGAAACTAGTGGTGCACACTTCCTGAAGGAGGCAATTTTTGGTGCATTTTGGCTATTTTCTTGTGGAGGATCTTCAACTACGATGATTTGCTAGATTATTCTTGGTGAAGTAAGTGGAAATTCTTCATTTCTTTATTGCGAATGAATACTATGGTTACTTTTACTTGTTTCATGTCTAAGATTATGAAATTGCTAGCTTGAAACCCTAGGGGAATCACATATGTTATTATCTTTTTCCCTATAATCTTCCATGTGTTAAAATCTCTTGAAAGACACCTAATTTGAAGTAGATACTAGATCCCTACCATTGTAGCACTCTAGTAACCCTACTTCCATTGCCCTATTGCATAATTTATTGCATTTTGTTCAAGGAAAGAGAAAATCGCTAGGGCCTAACCTTTATTACTTTCTAACAATTTTCTCTTGGAAATGGATTTTTGAGGCCTTGGGATACCAACACCTCTCTTGTCCTCTCCATCCCTTAACATATTATTATCATTGCTATATGTCCTTTAAGATTTTTTGCAGCCATTAGTGATTCCATTTACCTTAGAAAGGCACTACACTACCTCTTACAAGTGGTGATTGAACAAACAAACACTTATACTCTTATCCCTGAACTCTTTACTAACATTTTATAACCCTAAATTAGACTAACTCCTAAGCTAACTTGATGTTGTAGCAAAACATTGCTACAGTCATATAAACATACATTAAATTGGCACATTTACCCACATAACTCACACTAGAACCATTCAAAATTCAATTGTGATAATTGTTAGTGAATCTACTAGGTAAGTGCTAGTTTTGTGTGTAGTTTTCTTGCACTTTTGACCATTTAAACTTGTTGTTGTTGCAAAACATAGCTATAGCCATCTAAATGCAGCAAAATCTTTGCAAATGTGACATTTAAAGCTAGCTAAACATTTCCAACTTTGCTTGTGACAATTTACTATCAATTTGCCTAGTCAAAGTCACTTTTTATTGTCTTTTTCAAGCAATTTTAAGGTTTGAACCTTGTAGTTGTTATAAGATATTACTCGTTGTTATAAACTGATGCATTTCTGCAAATTCACAATTAGCTAGCTTATTTTATGAAGGTTTATTTCCTTATGAAGTACTAACAATATTCTAGTACTTGGAAAGTGCTTTGTTTTCCTTGTTGTCTTGTTCTAGGCAGGTACACAATATTATCCATTTACTTCGTCCATAATACATAAAAGAAACCTTTGATTTGAGTGTTGTGTGAGAGGGGAAGGATTTCCTTGTGACTATTTGCCTTAGCCTTCTCAAACTCCCCAGATCACCGGGGACGTCTCCCCTGGGGTAGTCTTGATATACTCCTAAATAGAAAGGGAACTCCTATTAAGGTGATAGTGATAAGTTATTCCCAGTTACGCCAATTCTCTACCCACTTGCCTTGCGATTTTGGGCAAGTAAAAATTGTGCGATAACATTTTGGCGTCGTTGTCGGGGAACACTGAGTCAATTTTCCTCAAGACGACACTTTTTTTGGTAAGCCTTTTCTCAAAAGCCTTTATCTTACAAAGCTTACCTGGCGACTTCACTGAGGGTGATCCCCTCATCTTTTTTATAATATCCTGAAGATTTTATGGCGACTACACCAATGATGACTCGTAGCGGACGTCAATATACACTCTATCTTCCTCCTATCCCTGTCATCCCTGTAGCTTCCCCTAAATGGTCTCCCTAATAACTTTTTGGTCCTTTGGACCTGGCTAACATGCAAGAGGGATTACATGACCTCCCGAAAGAAGCTGACTCCTGGATACCAAAATTCCCTGGAGAGGTAGGATCTTATGGTAACACACTTTGGACTAAATTTTGTAAGGGTTATGAATTCCATCAATTCAGAGAAGAACATCATGACACATTTATGATACTTTTCTTGAATTCACTCACCGGGAATGCCATGAATTGGATTAATACACTCCCAAGTGGAAGCCTCAAAACCCCTGAAGATTTGAAACAAGCTTTCACGAAGAGATGGGTTAAGGTAGAAAGTATGGCCACTATTTATTCTCAATACCTCAAAATTTGCAAGCAAAGTGACGAAGATGTTACGGAATTCAATGATAGGTTTAACACTCTCATTAGCAAACTTGAGCATAAATTTCACCAAGAGAGTGCTATTCTCCAACACTATCTAAAATCCTTAGAAGGGAAATTACAATTTACCCTCAAGAATCGATTACCTACAAGCCTAGAAGAAACACAAGATGTTGCTTGCCAGATTGAACAAAATCTTAAGTTCAGTGATTCCATCCATTAGGTCAATTTTTTTAACAATGATGACATCTGGGAGCTGAATAAGGAAAGCATGGGAGGGATATAGCATGACCTCCCAGAGATTCTAGAGGTAGAAAATATAATTGTCCCTGGGAAATGGAGCACAGATTTCTCAAACATGAAAGATGCTTCCTTATTTTCACAACAAAATGAGCCCCCTGTGTAAATGTGTTGAACCTGCACAGAATAGATATAGCTAAACAATAATACACAGATTTGCAGAGAGAATTGAAAAGGAAGAAGAAGGAGAGAAAGAATGGAAGGAATTCTCATTAACCGTTGTGAATAATGAATAATTTACACATGATATACTTTGTATATGTCAATTAGTTAGACTTGAGGTGAACCAAGTCTCCATAGTGGTGGTCTAGAGTGATATGGACACACACCAATAGTTACGGGAGTGAACTGCCACCTATTCTAGTCTCTCAGGTAGTTACAGGAGTGAACTGCCACCTAGTTGAGTTAACTAGTCTTCAGTTAACTGACTAAACAGAGAGTAGTGAGGAGTTAACTTAGGGAATCAAGGCTAATTCACCACTCTGGTGATGATACCAAGGCAAGGTCTAATTATCATGGTGATGATCCCAACGCAACATCTAAACTCAATTCAACTAGTCAAACTGAAGTGTCAACTGAAAGAGAATATTCTCCAAGTGGAATATTCTCTCATAAAATATAGGAGACTGGATAATGACTAATTATGACTAATAAACAAATAAAAACCCTAGGAAAAATAAATCCTAGGTGTGTGTGAAGTAACAAGTAACTCCAACACCCCACCTGAACATCACTATGTGAAAATAAATATCGGGTCCCGGCAATGAGGCCATGTTAGGTACCCAAGTACAAA
>SNQJ01S0002539.1:60265-87019 GCA_010110895.2 Picea sitchensis | reverse complement strand
TCTTGCTCGACCAACAGATAGGCCCGGAACTAAGACTGAGTGAGTAACCAGATGTGGACTTGTGATCAATGTTATCACCAGCCCAGTCGAAATCAGTAAAACCAATGAGATATAATGTAGATTTTGTTGCATAATGAATCCCAAAGGTGATGGTGCCCTGTACATATCGAAGGATATGCTTTGCATCTTTCCAATGTAGCTCATGCGGCTCCTGCATGAACCTGGAAACTGCGCAAACTGCATATGAGAGGTCTGGTCTGGGGTGTGTGAGATGCAACAAGCTCCCCATTAGCTGTCTGTATAGTGTGTTGTAAACCAGTGGAGTCTCCCCGCCATCCTCAAGTTTGACTCCTCATAGGAAAGGAGTCAGAGCAGACTTGCATTCTGTCATGTGAAATCTCTCAAGGAGATCTTGTGCATACTTGGCTTGAGACAGTTTGATGCCTGATGCATCCTGACTGATCTCAAGTCCAAGGAAGAAGTGTAGTGGACCCATGTCCGTCATCAAAAACATGTCATGAAGAATCCTCTTGACTGGAACAATCACTAAAGTCGAGCAACCGGTGATCAGCAAATCATCGACATACAGAACTAAAAGTAGAAGTGAATCAACCATCCTAAGCATGTATACATTCGGGTCTGATTTACAACATACAAAGTTCTGTGACAACAGGTGGGAGTCCATCTTGGCATACCATGCCCTCGGAGCCTGCTTGAGGCCATAAAGTGACTTCTTCAGTCGACAGACCAAAGATGAGTCCTGCATAAATTCCTGGGTCTGCTCCATGTAGATCTTCTCAAAGAGATCACCATGAAGAAATGCATTCTTCACGTCCATCCGATGGACTTCCCATCCCTTGGTTGCCGCAATGGCAAGTGCCAGTCATATGGAATCCATATTCTCTACTGGAGCAAAGGTCTCATCATAGTCAATACCATGAACCTGTTGAAAGCCTTTGGCTACAAGCTTGGCTTTGTATCTACTGATATGTCCATCCGCTGCGCTCTTGCTCTTGTAGACCCATCTGCATCTAACAAGTTTCCTTCCAGAATGAAGGGGAACCAGATCCCAAGTTTGGTTCTCGAGAAGGGAGTTGTACTCCTCCTGCATGGCGGATTCCCAAAAGGGATTTCCAATAGCCTCGCCATAAGACTGTGGATATGAAGACTAAATCAAGAAAAGATGCCTCAAAGGCAATGGTTCAGTGGCAGTGAGTGCAACAGGAAGCTCCTCGAAATCAGATCGAGTCCTCCTAGTATCGGTTGGGTCACTGACGAGATCCCCTGCATCTTGAAGAGTAGTCTGTGACCACTTGGGCCTCTGTTCTGGCTCTGAAACTGCAACTGGATGCTCTGACTCTGCATCCGACTGTACTGACTATGAATCTGAATCTAAATCATTTGAGTCCTCTGAATCAAAACTCTCGTCTGAAGAGTCGGCATGTGCATGTTCATCATCTCGGACAGGTGGAAGAATGAAGGTGTTTGCATGCGGTTGTTGAGGTGCATGTGAGACACTTTCCTCGAATTGGAAACTACGCTAAATGATGAGCCGGTCTGAAGAAAGATCAATAAGTTGATATCCCTTCACATCGTTGGGGTATCCAACAAAAATGCACTCAGTGCTCTGTGGATCAAGTGCCTTCCTCTTTTCATAGGGAATCCTGGCCCATGCACGTGAACCAAAAATACGAAAGTGGGTCACTTCCGGTTTGAGGCCGCTCCAAGCCTCATAGGGGGTCTTATCCTTGACAGATCTATGGGGAGATCTATTTTGGATGTATGTTGCACAGTTAAGTGCTTCGGCCCATAGTCTATGTGGTAGTGACTTTGCATGCAACATGCAAGATGCCATCTCCTTTAGAGATCGGTTTTTCCGCTCAACAACTCTGTTTTGCTACGGAGTGTAGGGAACTGTATGTTGCAACTGAAGCCTTGCCTCATGGAAAATATTGTGGATCTCATGATTCACATACTCTCCCCCATTATCAGTTCGGAGGACTTTGATCTTCTTTCCAGACTATGTCTCAACCAAAGCTTTGAAATCTTTGAGGTGTTGAAAGACTTTTGATTTTTGCCTGAGAAAGTAGATCCAAGTAAAACGTGATAAATCGTCAACAAAAATGAGAATAAACCTAACTTTTTTTATCGATGGATGTGGAAAATGACCCATGAGGTCACTGTGGATCAGATCTAAAGGTGCGGAATCTCGCTGAGACTTTCCTTTGTCGAGTTTCTCTTGAGGGTGTTTCCCGAGAACACATCCCTCACATACTCCCTTGGAGAAATGGATTTTTGGTAGACCATCAACTAATTTGTGCTTGCTAAGCTGTTGCATGTATCTGAAATTCAAATGTCCAAAACTTTCGTGCTATATCCTACTACTTTCATCAACATGAGTAAGCAGTAAAGCAGAATCAGGCTCAATGAATTCAGAAAATGTATACAATCTAGACTGATGATTTACCTCACCGGTAACAACCCTGGAGTTGGTTTGCATGTTGTATATGTCCATGGAATTTGATGTGAAGATGACTTTCTTTCCGGTGCTGGAATTTTTCATTTGATACATAGAGAGAAGGTTGACAGAAAGCTTGGGAACATGCAACACATTCTCGAAACTTCCGTTGGTGAGTTCAATCCTTCCTTTGTCGGTGACTTCGACAAAAGAGTTGTCCCCCATCAGAATAGGAGGACCTTTGCATGCATCCAATGAAGAATATACTACTTCTAAGGCAACCATGTGATGTGATGATCCTGAGTCTACGATCCAAGCATCGGGAGAGGAGTTGATGGCAATCGAGGCATGGCTAGAATTTCCTTTCTTGGAATTCAGATCTTCTGGCTTCTTCTTCTTTGCACCCTCGGGGATGCGATCTCCAAGGTTGTTTTGCTGAAGTATCCGAGACATAAGATCTATTTGTTTTTGCATGCATGCGGATTCGAATGGAATCATTTGTGACAGTATGTGCATTTCTCTCCTTTTCTTCCCTTTTCTCCTTTGGATCCAGAGGCACCGGTGAAGGGTTTTGTGTACCCTTCCTTCTTTGTATGTGCATGAGCTTTCCGCTTTTCTTTATCTTTATATTTCTGATATTTGTGGCTGCCATCATGCATAGTGAGTGCATGTGCCCTTGGGCCTTTTATTGCGCCCATGTTGATGAGCTTGGTTTGCTCTTGTGTCAGGGATTCGATAAAGTCCTCAAGAGAAGGCATCTTCCAGGTGGCCCCAGAGGTGAATCTAACAGTATGGAATGTGGATATGAATACAGAGAATTCAGGACCAAGCTTCGAGAGAATGGTAAGAACCATTTGTTTCTCCTCCATCGATTTATCAACCCCGCAAGCTTTGAGTTGCGACAGTAATTCCTTGAATTTTGTAAAGAAACCTTGGATATTGTCGAAGCTTTTTGGATCCAATGTGAGCATCTCCACCTCCAGCATGTGTCCCCTCATCTCATCTTGTTTACCAAAGAGCCCTTCCAATATTTTTCAGGCTTCATTGGGATTCTTACAGGAAGATATGTGAAAAAGGATATCAGGAGAGATAACACTGCAAATTGTTCTGGGTGCCTCATCCATGTGATTTAAGTACTTGGATTTTTCTATGGCTGATGTCGATTTTGTATCTGTATTCATGGTTAACCTATGCAACCCTCTATATCGGAGATGTATGGCTATTTTCTCCTTCCATGCAAAATAGTTGTAAGGTGTAAGAATGAACTCTTTTTGGAATTCCATCTTTCCGTTGTCTTCAATCTTTTATACCTACAAAAAATTTTGGTGTAGATTTTGCTTAGCATTCTGTTGGCTCTGATACCATGTAAATGTGTTGAACCTGCACAGAATATATCTAGCTAAACAATAATACACACATTTTCAAAGAGAATTGAAAAGGAAGAAGAAGGAGAGAAAGAATGGAAGGAATTCCCATTAATCGTTGTGAATAATGAATAATTTACACATGATATACTTTGTATATCTCAATGATTTCGACTTGAGGTGAACCAAGTCGCCATAGTGGTGGTCTAGAGTGATCTGGACACACACCAATAGTTACGGGAGTGAACTGCCACCTATTCTAGTCTCTCAGGCAGTTACGGGAGTGAACTGCCACCTAGTTGAGTTAACTAGTCAACTAGTCTTCAGTGAACTGACTAAACAGAGAATAGTGAGGAATTAACTCAGGGAATCAAGGCTAATGTGACACTCTGATGATGATACCAAGGCAAGGTCGAATTAGCATGGTGATGATCCCAATGCAACATCTAAACTCAACTCAACTAATCAAGCTGAAGTGTCAACTGAAAGAGAATATTCTCCAGGTGGAATATTCTCTCCTAAAATATAGGAGACTGGATAATGACTAATTATGACTAATAAACAAATAAAGACCTTAGGAAAAATAAATCCTAGCTGTGTGTGAAGTAACAAGTAACTCCAACACCCTAAGGATTTGAAACCCCCTCAAGATATCTTTGGAGACCTTGAGGTTGGAGATATTGAATACTCGCCTTTCACAAATCAATGAGGGGGAGTATGGGAACGAAATATGGAGAACCTGCACCTTTTATGTTACCCTCCAAATCAACGATTTCCTTCTCCATAATTGTGTGTTTGACCCATATACCCCTAGAAACATTATGACCGAAAGGGTTATGTACCAACTAGGTCTCAATATATCACAACCAAACACACAAGGTGGTTTCACACGAGGCATTATCAAAGACCTAAGTGTTTCCTTCCATGCTTTCCCTGATGCCTCTTTGAAGATCGATGTAACGGTGATAGACGCTTTAAGTAGTTGGGGAAATCTACTCTGCAAAGACTTGATAGAAAAATTGATCGGGAGCTTCCAAGACCAATGGTCCAAAGCTATTATACCTCACCCCGAAGGAGGATTCTTTACCCTTCACAAAGAACCCATTACAGGTTGCCTCATTGAAACTCCCGAAGAACCCAATAATCAGCTCCTCTATGTGAATAATGGGATTGAAAGTTGGTTTGTCCAAGGAGGAAATTCAGTGGATGAACTTAGCAAAACACCCAGAGGAATATGGACCCTGGATTTTGATGGTGCTCATTCGAGTTCTGGTTCAGGGGCAGGCATCGTCCTAACAACCCCATCCAAGGAAACTTTCTACTACTCCTATAGACTTGAATATCATTGTACGAACAACGTTGTTGAATATGAGGCTTTGATTATAGGTCTTAATTTAGCAATCAACAAAGGTGTCACACACTTTAGGGTTATAGGAGATCCAAACTTAATAGTATCACAATTTTTGTTAAACTTTGTTGCAAAGAATGAGAGATTAAAAAGGTATGGTAACTTTGTAAGATCTATTACAAAATCCTTTGAGGTAGTATCAATCGAAGCAAGTCCTAGAGAAGAAAACTATGTGGCAGATGCCCTGGTTGTCTTAGCATCCACTTTACAACCTTGTGATGGCCCCCTCCAAAACTTGTGCAAAATGGAAGTCCTATTTAGACCATCAATCCTTGATAACCTCGAACATTGGTAAGTCTTTGAATATGATAGTCAAATCCTTAGATTCATAGAAAATAGCAGCGAATTCACCATTTCGCAAGTAAAGTTCCTAGCTGATTCCATGGACCTAGACGTAGTAAAATTGCAAAATAACACTCTGCCGAAAGGGTGTGTTCCTTTAGAACAACTCTTTGATAAACACGATGTTTACAAAGGAAAAAACCCCAAACAACAAATAAATGAAGCCTTAGAATTCAACATCGGCACTGAGATAGAACCAAGAATGGTCAAAATAGGGAAAGGTACTACAGAAAAGGAGATGAATGAGATACTTGACCTCATAAGAGAGTTTAAAGATACCTTTTCTTGGAATTATGATGAATTAAAAGCTTATAGGGGTGACATGCCATACCTTTGATAGAGGGAACCAAACCTTTCCGAAAAAAGCTAAGACATATTAACCCTAATTTGGCAAGCCAGATACAAAAGGAACTTCAAAAGATGGTAGATGTTGCTATCATAGCTCCCATTAGATATTCATCATGGATGTCCAATTTGGTAGTTGTCTGAAAGAAAAGTGGTGACATTCGCCTATGCGTAGATTTTTGAAACCTTAACCAGCTATCTTTGAAAGACAATTACCCCCTCCCAAATATGGAACACTTATTACAAAGGGTCACAGGGGCAAACATGATGTCCATGCTAGATGGATTTTCTGGATACAATCAGGTGCTACTCAAGAGAGAAGATCAACTAAAAACAACATTTACCACACCATGGGGAACATTCATGTACCTAAGAATGCCTTTCGGCCTTATGAATGCAGGTTCAACCTTTCAAAGAGAAATGGACTTTTCTTTTAGAGATCTCATTCAGAAAATCATAGAAATTTACCCAGATGATCTCACAGTCATGTCAAAAGAAAGAAAAGACCATATCTCACACCTCAGAATTGTCTTTGAAAGATGTAGAAAATATGGTATCTCCTTGAACCCTAAGAAGTTTGTTTTTGGGATAGATAAGGGAAAGTTATTGGGACACATAATCTCAAAGGGAGGAATTTATGTCGACCCAGAGAGGATCCAATCTATCCAAGATGTACGCCCCCCAACCAACAAAAAATCCCTACAATTATTCTTCAGGAAAATAAACTTTATTCGAAGATTTGTCCCAAACTTTGTCGAAAGAATAAAACCCATGAGTGCATTACTCAAAAAGGACACGACATTCAGGTGGGATGATAAGGCCATTAAATCTTTTGAAGATATAAAAGATGCCATTTCCCAAGCCCCAGTTCTGGTTAGTCCTGATTATTGGCAGGATTTCATGATATTCTCTTTTGCCTCTCAAGATACCATCGTAGGTGTCTTGTTGCAGAAAGATGTCGATGACCATGAACACCCCATTGCATTCATGAGTAAAGTCCTTAGGGATTCAGAGTTGAATTATTCGATTACCGAGAAGCAGGCTTACGCCTTGGTGAAATCCCTTAAGCATTTTAGAAACTATGTGGGTTACAATAAGATTAAGGCTTATGTCCATTACCCAGCAGTAAAGGATGTTTTATCACAACAAGATTGTATGGGTACTAGGGGTAATTGGGTTTCCAAGATCCAAGAATATGATTTAGAAATAAAACCCACCAAGATTGTGAAGGGACAAGGGTTATCACAAATGTTGATTGAGAGAAAACAAGAAGCTATACAAATGGGACATAACGAACAAATAAATGTGGTAGTAAGTGAGCTAGAACACGATGAATGGTATTCCGACATAATATACTACCTTAATAATTTATCATGCCCAGACCATCTAGTAGACTATAAAATAAGAGCCCTAAGACTTAAAGCTATGAAGTACTGTTTAACTGAGAATGGCCTTGGCTGGAAGGACCCGATTGGAGTTCTCCTTAGATGTGTGAACCGAGAAGAAGCCAACAAGTTGTTGAAGGAATTACACTCTGGGCATTGTGGTGGGAACTTCATTGCCCGTACTAATGCACACAAGATCTTAAGAGCTGGATATTATTGGCCAACATTGTTCGCTGATACTCATCGATATGTTCGATCATGCCAACCTTGCCAATACTTTACTGGTAAACAAAATCTCCCGGCACAACCTTTCAAACATGTGGTGGTAGAAGCTCCTTTTCAATAGCGGGGATTAGACTTTATTGGTGAATTTAAAGATAATTCAAGTAATGGTTACCGATGGATTTTGACCGCCACATATTATTTTACCAGGTGGGTAGAATTTTCTCCCACAAAGAAAGCCACTAAAGAGGTGGTTATGAATTTCTTGGAGGAAAGAATCATAACAAGATTGGGGTCCCTTCCAAAATTACCATGGACAATGCCAAAGTCTTCAGCTCCCTTGCATTAGCAGAATTTTGTTTCAAGTATGGCATTGTTCTATCTCATTCGTCAAAATACTACCCACAAGGAAATGTCTTAGCAGAATCAAGCAATAAGAACCTCATGAATATCATTAAGAAGGTCGTGGGAGAGAACAAAAGGTCTTGGGATAGCAATATCAAGTATGCCTTGTGGGCAAATCGAATAACAACAAAGACCTCAACATGAAAAAACCTCGTTTGAACTAGTGTATGGGTTGGAAGCCAAACTGCATGTGAATCTCCAAATCCCTATCCTTCGTTTTGCTCAGTAATACGCCACCTAAGGAGAAGCAATCCAAGGGAGAATTAACCAGTTAGTAGATTTGGATGAATCCAAGAGGGTTGCTCTGAGCCAAATGGCAAGAAACCAAGAGAAAGTTAAGAACACCTTCAATCACAAAGAAAAAGAAAGAGGTTTTACTGAAGGAGACTTAGTGTTGTTATGGGACAAAAGAAGGGAGAAACCTGGTATGCATAAGAAGTTGGATGGATTATGGATAGGTCCCTACAAGGTCATCAATCATGCAAGAACAAACTCTTTTAACTTGACAACCCTCGAAGGAGAAGCTTTGAAGCTACCTGTGAACGTTATACACATCAAGTGCTACTTCCTGCCAGCAACATGACATGTGAGTACATATAAGTAGGTAGGCATTTGCATTCATTGTACATACCATCTACATATCATGTTAGAGTAGTGTAGTTGTAGTTTCATTTCCATTTGTACATATTCTTGCTTACTTTTGTTTCATTGTATCATATATGAGCAAGGGGTGATATCACCACCCCAAAATATTACTAATTATTTTTGTTGAGATCTAGCAGATTACAGGTCATGCCAGAGATGTTGAGGTTCTCAAGCACTCTATAGTGAGCACATGTCCCCAAGTTGGAGCCAGATGTTATCCCATATCCTAGGGATAACTAAGGATATTATGTCTCGAGGCCCACAGGTCCTAGACATGGAGTACCGAGAGAAATATGACTTGAACTTGGTCTTGGAGGGCTCATATTTTCTTCAGTGCATCCTATTTATCATCAGCAGCAGCATCCATCGCATCGGTCTGATCCTAAAGTAGCATTGGCTCTTGCTCCGTGAGGTAATGAGTCCCGGTATCATGGTATCTGTCACTCTAATTTTCAAAGCATTTGAATATGTGCACTAAACTCTCTTTTGTTTCATAAGGTTTGCTTGGAAATTATGCTCTTTAACTTGTTCATACCTGGGAGGGTGACAAAGTGCCCTAGTAAGTTAGTTCCCTTAGGGATGAGTTGCCACTAGGTGGGTCTATGAAAGTTCATCGCCCATTCCTTCCATACTTACCACTTTTCATCATTGTCCCTCTCATCTTCCCCTACCTTGTTTCGGGCATTAGGTTTTCCAACTAGTAAGGGTTGTACCTTGCCTTGTGGGAAGAAGGGGCTAAAGGCCCAGAGGGTAAAAGTAGCTGGAAAAAGTTAAAATCCAAAATGAAACCTTGAGATGCTTCGCCCAGGGATTCCCGAGAAATCAATAAATGGCTTCTCAGTAAGAAAAGGGGACCCGTAAAATAAAATAAAACTCAAGATCTAGTTGGTGGATAGAAGGTCTCATCATGAGCCGGCCTATTAGGTCCATGGGCATGTAGCGGTATGACACTACCATCTATCTGGTCACCAAACTAGGGTAGTGGCTCTTGGTGGCATAGCCAAGAGAAAGGGGGTCTCATCACAAGCCAACCTTGTCATTTCCGTGAAGTGCTTGTGGGTAACATTGTCACACTAGTGTTGAGACATAACTTATATTTCTTGGTACATGGTTGAGGGTTTTGGTTGTGAAGTGGTTATGAAGTTGTTTGTGTGGTTTGAGGTTGCATATCAGTAAGGTTTTGATGTCTAGTCCATGTGAGAATTGTTACACATGATTATGATTGTATGCAAATGTATGGCACATGACTAGAGAGATATAGATGCACATTGTTTGAGTGATATTCTTGAGATTTTGAGATTTGATCTATTGAGGAGAGTATTGTGACATATTTTTGGTGATGGTTATGAGGTATTGTGATGTGCATAGTCGATGCACTTGTTATGGTACAGGTTGTGTGAGTGATTGATGTACATGGTTGATAGAACAAGTTGATCGGTATAGGTTGATCGATATAGGTTGTGACAGGGTACAAGTTAATGTGACAGAGGCAACAAAGGGTCTGAGTTTCATAAAAGTGAAAACCCTAGATTTATGAGGGTGTACATAGGTTGAAATATAGACATGACATGTACATACACAAGCTGCAGTATAGATAGGTCACATACATACGTGAGTTGTAGCATAGATAGGTCATGTACCTATTGGTATTTGTTGGTACAGGCTGACTATTGGTACTGGTTCATTCCAGGTGACTGTTACAGGTTGGTTAAAGGTGGTTGGCACAAATTGGTACAAGTTTAAGATGCTATATCTCACAATGATAGTGTGGAAATGATTCATCATCTATTTGACATTTAATTTCAAGGCGACATGACGGGGCAAGGAAAGGGGGTTGTATCCTCCCTCCGAATGATGCCAGAGAATCAAGGAGTTGGAGCTTCCTTCAAGTTGGAGCCTAAGAACTAGGTGGTTGTAGACACCTTCCGGTTGAAGATGGATAACATAGGGGGTTGTAGACTCCTTCTGGTTGTAGCCAGAAAATTGGGGAGTTGGAGCTTCCCTCAGGCTGTAGCCTGAGAAACTAGGGGGTTGGAGCCTCCTTCTTGTTGGAGCTGAAGAATTGGAAGTTGGTGCTTCCTTGAATGTAATTCTTGACATATAAGAAAATATTTCGAGGTTTTCTCCCGCATTGGGTTTCCACGTAAATATTTGTGTACTTTTCATTGTCTGGATGTGTTTGTTATTGTTTATTATGCACTGATGAATGTTAATGTGTATGATACAGTAATATGTTGATGATGAACAGATGCACATGGTTGAAAAATTTAAAGGAATAGAAATTGTGGTTAAAAGTATTAAAAGTGGTATAATTGCTCATTATTGATTCAACCCCCCCCCCTTAGTAATCCAACAATTGGTATCAGAGCAGTTTCCTTCAGGAAAACAATTTAACTACTGGAAGGAGATCATGGATCATGCTAGAGTTGGGATACCACAATTTAATGGTGAGAGATATGCACTTTGGAGCAAGAAAATACATACATACATACATGCACATGGATTCGATATTTGGAAATCATTGGTGGATGGATACTGTTATCCCATATCCTAGGGATAACTAAGGAGATTATGTCTCGAGGCCCACATGTCCTAGACATGGAGTACCGAGAGCCATATGACTTGAGCTTGGACCCGAAGGGCCCATATTTTCTTGAGTGCATCCTATCTATCAACAGCAGCAACATCCATCCCATCAGCCTTATCCTGAAGTAGCAGTGGGTCTTTGTCCATGAGGTAATGAGTCTGGGTATCATGGTATGTGCCACTCTGATTTTTGAAGCATTTGAATATGTGCACTAAACTCTCTTTTGTTTCATAACGTTTGCTTGGAAATTATGCTCTTTAACTTGTTCATACATGGGAGGGTGACAAAGTGCCCTAGTAAGCTGGTTCCCTTAGGGATGAGTTGCCACTAGGTGGTTCTATGAAAGGTCATCATCCATTCCTTCCATACTTACCACTTTTCATCGTTGTCCCTCTCATCTTCCCCTACCTTGTTTAGGGCATTGGGTTTTCCAAACTAGTAAGGGTTGTACCTTGCCTTGTGGGAAGAAGGGGCTAAAGGCCCAGAGGGTAAAAGTAGCTGGCAAAAGTTAAAATAAAAAATGAAACCTTGAGATGCATCACCCAGGGATTTCCGAGAAAGTAATAAATGGATTCTCAGTAAGAAAAGGGGACCCGTAAAATAAAATAAAACTCAAGATCTAGTTGGTGGATAGGATGTCTCATCATGAGTCGGCCTATTAGGTCCATAAGCATGTAGCGGTATGACACTACCATCTATCTGGTCACCAAACCAGGGTAGTGGCTCTTGGTGGCATAGCCAAGAGAAAGGGGGTCTCATCACGAGCCAACCTTCTCATTTCCGTGAAGTGCTTGAGGGTAACGCTGTCACCACTGGTCACCACGCCAGGGTAGTGTCCCCCAGGTATTCTATTGAAAATAAAAAAGCAATAAGACAAAGAATAAAAGGAATTGAATGGGATAGGAAACAATGGCATCCATGACAAGGTGCATCTCGCCCTCTACAAAGGCACCCACAGGTAAGACCTACATTTCCCTGTTATCACTGCACCCCTTGCCCAAACATTCCATACACCATTTCATACACTTACGTGACCTAGATTGGTATTCACCTGGGAAACACCCCAAACTTGAGGAGGATTAGCCCAATAGGACATCTGAAGACCCTCTCCAAACCCGACTTGTTAAACTGCATAACGTCTTTGAGCATTTGTCTGGGCAAAGGGGAATTTGATGCACATGTTTGGGTAATTTGATTATTGGATGTGATTGACATTGTTATGATCCATGTGACTTATGAGCCCATGGAGGGTGTACTTGTTTTTTCCACACGACCATGCCCAGTGGACATGTACATATGGGGAGATTATTAGCTTAGACCTCCATGAGGCTAAAATCCCACTAGATGGATGTTGTGACCCCAACCAGGGGCAGAGAGACACCAGAGGATGGCACTAGGAAAGAAGAAGAACGTTTCCCCGAGACACTTTGGCAGGCCTAGAGCCAGGGGGGTCTTGCCCTTATACAACGATGTTGGCCCTTGAAGGCCCCTGACATCATCATATTGATGCTTGACGTCATCAATTAGGGTTTGGCATGAGGACGAATTGGTGCTAGTTGGCACATGTGGAAGATTCTGAGGCCTAGCATTCCATGATGGGGGCCAACGTCACCCTAAGAGGGGCATGACATCATCCCTAAAATCAATTTAGTGTTTTAATTATTAATTTTATATAAAAACTAGATTTTTGATGTAAACTGGCCATGTCGGCCTTTTGTGACCTAAAAGACAATTAAAGGTCATTGTCATTGTATAAATAAGAGTTAAAAATCTTTTATTCTTTCATCATTCATTCATCACTCAAGTAGAGGTTTGAAATTTGGCCTCCCTTAAGTGTTACCGGTTGAAAGTAGTGGTGCACACTTCTTGAAGGAGGCAATTTTTGGTGCATTTTGGCTATTTTCTTATGGAGGATCTTCAACTAGGGTGATTTGCTAGATTATTCTTGGTGAATTAAGTGGAAATTCTGAATTTCTTTATTGTGAATGAATGCTATGGTTATTTTTTACTTGTTTCATGTCTAATATTATGAAATTGCTAGCTTGAAACCCTAGGGGATTGACATATGTTATTATCTTTTTCCCTATAATCTTCCATGTGTTAAAATCTCTTGAAAGGCACCTAATTTTAAGTAGATACTAGAGCCCTACCATTGTAGCACTCTAGTAACCCTACTTCCATTTCCCTATTGCATAACTTATTACATTTTGTTTAAGGAAAGAGAAAATCGCTAGGGCCTAACCCTTGTTACTTTCTAGTAATTTTCTCTTGGAAATGGATTTTTGAGGCCTTGGGATACCAACACCTCTCTTGTCCTCTCCATCCCTTAACGTATTATTATCATTGCTATATTTCCTTTAAGATTTGTTGCATCCATTAGTGACTCCATTTACCCTAGAAAGGCACTAGGATACCTCTTACAATTGGTGAACGAGGAAACAAACACTGATACTCTTATCCTTGAACTCTTTACTAACATTTTCTAACCCTAAATTTGACTAACTCCTAAGCTAACTTGTTGTTGTAGCAAAACATTGCTACATCCATATAAACATACATTAAATTGGCACATTTACCCACATAAATCACACTAGAACCAATCAAAATTCAATTGTGATAATTGCTAGTGAATCTACTAGGGAAGTGTTAGTTTTGTGTGTAGTTTTCTTGAAATTTTGACCATTTAAACTTGCAATTGTTGGAAAAGATAGCTATAGCCATCTAAATGCAGCAAAATCTCTGCAAAAGTGACATTGAAAGCTAGCTAAACATTGCCAACTTTGCTTGTGACAATTTACTACCAATTTGCCTAGTCAAAGTCACTTTTTATTGTCTTTTTCAAGCAATTTTAAGGCTTGAATCTTGTGTTTTTTATAAGATATTACTCGTTGTTATAAACTGATGCATTACTGCAAATTCACAATTAGCTAGCTTATTTTATGAAGGTTTATTGTCTTATGAAGTACTAACAATCATCTGGTACTTTGAAAGTGCTATGTTTGCCTTGTTGTCTTGTTCTAGGAAGGTACACAATATTATCCATTTACTTCATCCATAAGAAATAAAAGAAACCTTTGATTTGAGTGATCTATGAGAGGGGAATGATTTCCTTGTGACTATTTGCCTTAGCCTTCTCAAACCCCCCAGGTCACCAGGGACGTCTCCCCTGGGGTAGTCTTGACATACTCCTAAATAGAAAGGGATCTCCTATTAAGGTGACAGTGATAGGTTATTCCCAGTTACACCAATTATGTACCCACTTGCCTTGGGTTTTTGGGAAAGTACAAATTGTGTGATAACAAATACAAAGCGCCAACTATTTCTCCAATAGACAAGGATGAAAAGAAACTTGCAGAAAATAATTCAAGAGCCAAGAACGCTATTCATAATGATGTAAATGAATCAATATTTACTAAAATCATGTATTGCGAATCTGCCAAGGAGATGTGAAACAAACTAAAGACTATCTATGAAGGAGATGGAAAAGTTAAGGAAGCCAAACTTCAGATCTTCAAAGCAAAGTTTGAACATTTAAAGATGAATGAAGATGAAAACATAGCAGCCTACTTTCTATGGATCGATGAGGTAGTAAACGACATCAAAGGCTTGGGAAATGAGATAAAAGAATTGGATGTTGTTAAAAAGGCACTAAGATCTCTACCAATGAGATTTGATTCAAAGATATCAACCTTATAAGAAATAGTGGATCTAGATACAATGACCATGGATGAGATACATGGGATACTCACAACTTATGAGATGAGTACAGAACAAGACAATCTTGTTACATCGGAAGTTTCATTCAAAGCATCTAAGAAGACAAAGAAAAGTAACAAGCAACAATCAAAGTCAATTCGCAAACAAAAGCCAAAGTCATAATGTAGCTATAACGATGATTCAAAAGAAGATGAAGAAATGACAAACTTCGTAAGAAAGTTGCAAAAGGGAACAAGTAAATATAAAGGTAATCTTCCGTTGAAAAGTTTTAATTGCGATATAATTGGTCATTTTCCAAATAAGTGTCCTTATGCCAAAAATTCAGATAGTGATGAAGAGGAAGAGCCCAAGAAATAAAAGAGATATCAAAAGGGAACCTCGAAAAACAAAAAGAAAGCCTTCAAGATAAATCTATACTCAAGAAAAAACAACTCCTCATCTGGTGAAGATGATGAAACTGACAATGCTTTAGAAAAGGTATTATTCATGGCTAAGGAAAATCAAACAAGAAACTCTGATAGTTTAGAAGAAGAAGGCGAAGTCGATCTTAGAGCATAATTAATTAGTGCCTTAGAAGATCTAAGGAATGAAAGAAAGAAAAACAAGTCACTCAAGAAAGAGCTAAAAGTAAAAGAAACCGAGAATCTCAACTCAGAGGAAGTGAATCAGATAATTATGAAGTTGAAAGTTCAGGCTGAAGAAGATAGAAGGATTGAAGAAACACTCAAAAGTCAACTAGCAGAGAATGAGAAGATGATTGAAAGGTTGGAAGCAGAAGCAGACACTCTAAGAAAAGATCTTCAGAAGTAGAACATGCATCAAGATAGCACCAAGACATTGGATAAGATCATCAACAAACAAAATCCATACTATGACAGGTCTCGACTAGGATACAACCAAATGCAGACTGAGAAAGGTTCAATCTCCGTGACGAAAGCAACATAACAAAAGAGTTATGCAGAAGTTCTCAAAGGAAGGAATCATGGTCAACAAGAATCAGAAAGAAATGAATACAAAAGACCTTCTACATTCAAGCAACAAGGAAGCTTCAATCATTACAACCAAAGAGAAGATCTTGATAAGCCAAGGCAGAAGTACTACACTACAAGGAAATTCATTCACTCCTAGGTATGTAAATTTATTTTATGGTCATTGTTTTTATTGTACTAAATTTGGACATAAGGTTGCAGATTCCATGGCTTATGAAATAAATAATTAAGAAAAAAATGTTTATGTGGCCCCACAAAATATTGAATGTTACAAGGACACACAACTCGAAAATGCAAAAGTGTGATAAGCCCTCCCATGGAAGAAAATATTGATGTGTGTCACAAGAAGGTTTGGAGAAGAAGTGAAAAACAAGAGGAGCAGGTAAATGGAGAATGGGTACAAGGAATCATGCTTTTAGGATTTGCAGCAACACAAGAACACGATGACTTTATAGGAAAAGAGGAAAGTGTCAGAAGTCAGGTGGAGGATGCAGAAGACGTCAACACTCAAAATGATGACATAATTCAGAAAGTGAAAGAAATGGAATATATATATATATATATATATGAAGAGGGAGATGACTCCACATCAGAATGAGTATTGTTCTGATCCATCCGTCTTGAAGACTCCTAGTTAATATGAATATTAGACATGGGGAGTCTATGCAATAGCTGAGACAAATTAGAGAACCATCCTTCAAGTAGCTTGTAGAGTTCGAGTAGACAGATTCAGAGCAGTCAGTTAGCAGAAGCACAATATGACAGATTGATCAATTGTAGCAGTGAAGAATTCATGAGAGTACACTGACATATGGGTCAACATTGTGGACAGTTGTATAGCAAAGTCATAGACAATATGGATAGATATGGATTCTTAAGAACACTTAGCAGGTTTGAAAATACATATGACAGTGGTTGAGAGCATGGGTTCAAAGATTGGGTTCACAAATTCGTTCAGAGAGTGGTTTAGAGATAAAGGAACATTATCACAACGGATGATATTGATACATGAATATTTGAGTGCTTATTCTTTAATGCTTTTCATATATGCCATTTGATTACACAAGGAAGCACCAATGGACAATAACTCCAAAAGGAAGCATGTACATGAAGGCCTACATTGATTTACACAACAACGTGTAGAGAAGTCACCAGAGAGAGAGACCCGAAAAGGAAGACATGGGAGACATACCCACAGGGGGACCTATTCTTTTTTCCATGATTGGTTAGAACATGCTCAGTGTAAGGAGGAGACATATTGACAGGGGGAGTTAATCCTTTGTCGAAGGGAGAGATAAAGTAATCAGAGGCATGAAGACAAGGGGAGCAACCTCAAAGGGAGATATCATTTCCATTGATGTCAAAGGGGGAGAGATAGAAACATTGATGAGGGAGATGACAATGTTGCCATGACCAAGTGTTTCCAACAATGTTGGTGTTGCCATCAATGCTAAAGGGGGAGATTATTGGTGTTGCCGTCAATGGAAAAGGGGGAGATTATTGGTGTTGCCGTCAATGGAAAAGGGGGATATTGTTGCACAGTTGGATTAGGTTGATGGATAGTTAGTTTGGGTTGTTGGTTGTAATTGATGTCAACTCTTGGAGAGTGATATTGTAGATTGATGTCAACCCTTGGAGAATTCCAATAGCGAATTCTGGTAGCACAAAGGTATGGGTAAGGGACCCGAGTTTGTTTGAGAAATAAAGACATGAAGATCAATGTATATGCAGGTGAGCCTATTGTGGATGGATAATACATGTCTTTCCATTTCCGGTGGCATGTGGAACGTCACATAACTCCTCACAGTTAGAGAGTTATGGCCTTGTGAAGTTGGAGAACCCTCATGAGTTTTCTAGAAGCCCCTAGAAGGTCAAAGAAGTCAAATTATTCTAGAAGCTCTTAGAAGAAGTTGACTAGTCAAGTGGGTGAAACTAGGAGTTAATCATGGGTTAAGTGGTTGCATTAACAAAATATTTAAAAATAAATTAGTTGCAACTAGAAGTGGAGAACTTAATATTTGTGGATAAAGTGGTTGTAAGTGGACAAGTGGTTAGAAGTTGGTTAGCTCTAAAAGAAAGAAGTTGGGTAAAGTTAGTTAGAAGGTAACCCCTTGAGGAAGCTACTTAGAGAGTATAAATAAGAGAGCAAGGGTCTCATATTATCACCTAATGAGAATATAGAATATCTATCATTTTGTGAAAGGTTATTCCAGGTACTCATTAATACATCTTAAGTTACGCAAGATTAAGGAAGTGAAAGAGGGTTGACAGTGAAAGTTTCAGAATTGCAGAAATACTAAAAAAACCCTAGTTTTTGAGGTGTACATGGGCTGCAGTGGAGAAGGGAGTGTACGTACGTAAGTTGCAGTGGAGAAAGGAGAGTACGTACATGGGTTGCAGTGGAGAAGGGAGAGTATGTACTTGGGCTGAAGGAGAACAAGGTGTGTAGAGTTGAGAAAAACCATGAAATCTTGAGTTGTTGAAGGTGCTAGATTCTCAGAGTCTGAAAGCAAGCTCCCAGGAAGGTCTACAGTGATCAAGTACATCAGATCTATCTACAGATTCAAAAGGTATGTCATATTCTTATGTGTAGTTGGATGTTGTTGTCTCCATGAGATATGGTTATGGGAGTTTAAGGTTTTGCCCTAGAAAGGTTGTTGGTTATATGGCACTTATGGTATGAGCTAAATATACATAAATACAACACTAGTATGTTGGTATTATTCATTGGTACATCTTGTCGGTTCAAGTGTTGAGAAATAGCTTGTATTTCTTGGTACATGGTTGAGGCTTTTGGTTGTGAAGTGGTTGTGAAGTTGTTGGTGTGGTTTGAGGTTGCATATAAATAAGGTTTGATGTCTAGTCCATGCGAGCATTGTTACACATGATTATGATTGTATGCACATGTATGGCACATGACTAGAGAGATATAGATGCAGATTGTTTAAGTGATATTCTTGAGATATTGAGATCTGATCTATTGAGGACAGTATTGGGACATATTGTTGGTGATGGTTATGAGATATTGTGACGTGCATAGTTGATGCACTTGTGATGGTACATGTTGTGTGAGTGATTGATGTACATGGTCGATAAAACATGCTGATTGGTGCAGGTTGATTGGTACAAGTTGTGACAGGGTACAAGTTGATGTGACAGAGGCAATAAAGAGTCTGAGTTTCAGAAAAGTGAAAGCCCTAGCTTTTTGAGGGTGTATGTGGATTGCAATATAGACAAGACACACACATACACAGGCTGCAGTATAGATAAGTCACGTACATATGCGAGTTGTAGCATAGACAGGTCACGTACATGTTGGTATTTTTTGGTATAGGTTGACTACTGGTACAGGTTCATTGCAGGTTATTGATACATGTTGGTTAAAGGTGGTTGGCACATATTGGTATAGGTTTACAGTGGTATATCTCACAATGACAATGTGGCAATGATTCGCCATCTATTTGGCATTTAATTTCAAGGTGACAGGACAGGGCAAGGAAAGGGATTTGTAGCCTTCTTCCAGTTGGTGCCATAGAATCAAGGAGTTGGAGCTTCCTTCAGGTTGGAGCCTGAGAACTAGGTGGTTGTAGCCAGAGAACATAAGGTGTTGTAGCCTCCTTCCGGTTGTAGCCAGAGAATTGGGGATTTGGAGCTTCCCTCAGGCTGTAGCTTGAGAAACCAGGGGGTTGGGTCCTCCTTCCAGTTGGAGTTGGAGAATTGGAAGTTGGTGCTTCCTTGAATGTAATTCTTGACATATAAGAAAAACATTCAGTGGTTTTCTCCTGCATTGGGTTTCCACGTAAATATTGGTGTACTGTGCATTATGTGGATATGTTTGTTATTGTTTATTATGCACCGATGAATGTTAATGTGTTGATGATGAATGGATGAACATGGTTGAATAAGTTAAAGGAATATAAATTGTGGTTAAAAGGATTAAAAGTGGTATAAAAAACCCTAGTTTTTGAGGTGTACATGGGCTGGAGTGGATAAGGGAGAGTACGTATGTGAGTTGCAGTGGAGAAAGGAGAGTACGTACGTGGGCTGCAGTGGAAAAGGGAGAGTACGTGCTTGGGTTGAAGGAGAACATGGTGTGTAGAGTTGAGAAAAACCATGAAAGCTTGAGTTGTTGAAGGTGTCAAATTCTCGGAGTCTGAAAGCAAGCTCCCAGGAAGGTCTACAGTGATCAAATACATCAGATCTATCTACATATTCAAAAGGTATGTCATATTCTTATGTGTAGTTGGATGTTGTTGTCTCCATGAGATATGGTTATGGGAATTTAAGGTTTTTCCCTAGAAAGGTTGTTGGTTATATGGTACTTATGGTATGAGCTAAATATACATAAATACAACACTGGTATGTTGGTATTATTCATTGGTACATCTTGTCGGTTCAAGCGTTGATACATAGCTTGTATTTCTTGGTACATGGTTGAGGCTTTTGGTTGTGAAGTTGTTGGTGTGGTTTGAGGTTGCATATCAATAAGGTTTCGATGTCTAGTCCATGCGAGCATTGTTTTACATGATTATGATTGTATGCACATGACTAGAGAGATATAGATGCACATTGTTTTAGTGATATTCTTGAGATATTGAGATTTGATCTATTGAGGAGAGTATTGGGACATATTGTTGGTGATGGTTATGAGGTATTGTGATGTGCATAGTTGATGCACTTGTGATGGTACAGGTTATTTGAGTGATTGATGTACATGGTCAATAGAACATGTTGATTGGTACAAGTTGTGAYAAGGTACAAGTTGATGTGACAGAGGCAACAAAGGGTTTGAGTTTTAGAAAAGTGAAAACCCTAGCTTTTTKAGGGTGCACGTAGGCTGCAATATAGACAAGACACGTACATACACAGGCTGCACTATAGACAAGTCACGTACATATGCAAGCTGTAGCATAGACAGGTCACGTACATGTTTGTATTTTTTGGTATAGGCTGACTACTGGTACARGTTCATTGCAGGTTATTGGTACAGGTTGGTTAAAGGTGGTTGGCACATATTGGTACAAGTTTACAATGGTATATCTCACAATGACAATGTGGCAATGATTCATCATCTATTTGGCATTTAATTTCAGGGCGGCATGACAGGGCAAGGAAAGGGGGTTGTAGCCTCCTTCCAGTTGGTTCTAGAGAATCAAGGAGTTGGAGCTTCCTTTAGGTTGGAGCCTGAGAAATAGGTGGTTGTAACCACCTTCCGGTTGTAGCCAAAGAACATAAGGTGTTGTAGCCTCCTTCCAGTTGTAGCCAAAGAATTGGGGAGTTGGAGCTTCCCTCAGGCTATAGCTTGAGAAACTAGGGGGTTGGATCCTCCTTACAGTTGGAGCTGGAGAATTGGAAGTCGATGCTTCCTTGAATGTAATTCTTGACATATAAGAAAAACATTCTGTGGTTTTCTCCCACATTGGGTTTCCACATAAATATTGGTGTACTGTGCATTATGTGGACATGTTTGTTATTGTTTATTATGCATCGATGAATGTTAATGTGTATGATACAGTAATATGTTGATGATGAACGGATGAACATGGTTGAATAAGTTAAAGGAATATAAATCGTGGTTAAAAGGATTAAAAGTGGTATATGTTGATGTTTGGACAACTTCGGGAAGACATTCTCTAAAGATAATAATTAATAATATAATTATTAATTGATTATTAACTATAATATATAATAAGTAAATAATAATAACAAATCGTTATTGATTATTCAAGGGACACATCCTTTCATGGATGGTCACCTTATGTTCCCTATATATGGAACACTCATCATTGTAATAATATATCTCTCATATCTCATATGAAGAAAAACCAACATGGTATCAGAGCAAGACTCGGCCTCACTCCCTCATAGGAGGGCCCAGGTAAATATAAGAAAATAAAACTGTAGAATATAAAGGCCAGGTGAATTTTGTTTCCAATGGCATTGCCAGCGAGTGCAATGGCATCTCGTCATTGGTATGTGGTGGCTCGAGCCGAGTTTGATCCTGATCATCATCGGATTTTAGAAAAGGTCCATAAGGTGTCTTTTCAAGTAAATTCATCGGGGCCTCTATATTAAGCCATTAGGCTGCTCGATAAATTCCTTCTGCGTTTTTGTTGTAACAACAGATATTTGTTGGTGCGCCCTTGCTTGTGGATCTTCCTTTGGCAATAGTGTGACTTGCCTCTATTTTAGATCACTACCTCCTCTCAGATTTGGACCATGGACATGTTAATTATCCGCAGGGGAAATCACTCTCATATGGTTGACCGTAGGCTCGTTAAACATCAAACACACATCGCCTGGGAGTACAAATCTGTGTGTGTGGTGGAGCACTCTTAGTTGTCAGCAATCAATGTCATGGTGTCAAATATCGTGAGCCTGACTTCATCGATTTCCACATTTCGAGCATAATCGTTACTTGCAGGTGGGCTCTGCGTTGTGCCTCTCAAAAACCACTTACAACACCATAAATCCTTAGTTGTTGAGGATTCTTCAAAGGCTCTTGTCAAGGATTGTGAAGCTTCTATGCAATCAAAATTTCATGGGGAAACTGGCATTGTTTTTTGTTGTTAGAAGCATAATGGATGCAGGAGGGGCGTCGACACAGTAGGCATTGAGTGGTCTTATTCCGTTGGCGTTTGAGGCATTGCAAAGCAATGATTGGGCCATAATAAATGCTTCCTTGGAGGCTTTTTGTTGCCTAGCATTGAACATTGAGGCTCCTCTGCTTATGCATTTAAAGTCATCCTGCATTACGTCTCTCGAATCCCGTCGATTTGATAAGGTCAAACCAGTTCACAATTTTGTCATTCAGACTTTGTAAGCTTGGAAGAGTGTTCTGGATTCTAATGGACACTTCCCATCACCTGAAACTTCTACTAAAGAAAACATGTATGGGATCTATTCTGCTAGTTTGGATTTTGGAGGTTTATGGCATATTTGTTTGCTAATTTATTGAATTTGAAGATTAAATTTTTTTTTTGAGTAAGATGGTGTTAGCAAATCTAACATCTCTAGTATCGATTGAGTGCCAAATTAAACGATCATGTTATCTGAGGCTGCTTATCAACGTTAAGACGAAGGTGTGGTGTTTTCTCTCCTCTAGTCAACTAACCCCTCTGGACAAGGGTTTCCCTAATTAGCCATGTGAGGTGGCTAGGTGTGAATAAGACTTGAAGCTTATCCTTTCTTATGCCATGTGAGGTGGCTAGGTGTGAATGACGCTATGGTAGTAGTATTTCCTATGCCATACGAGGTGGCTAGGTGTGAATAAGACTACTGGGAGAGGAGAAACATCACTAGATGGTCATGGAGACTATGGAAGTTGTTGTGTACTATTCGACGGAATTGCAGTAGTTGTGTGCTACTGGTTGATTGTAGCATAGTCATAAAGAATGTGGTGGATAATTTGAGCTATTGATGGCATGACAGTAGAAGTATGCTACTAATTGATTGCAAAGTAATCAGTGGATCACTAGATGAAGGAACCAAGACATTGGTTTCACGAAGAAACCTCGATCTATCTTGGGGGACATTGGTTCCATGAGGGAACCTAGATGTGTCCTAAAGATGTTTGAGGCAGGGAACAAGAGGGAGTACACCATTCCTCACAACCCTCAACATAATGGGGTTGCAGAGAGGAAGAACAAATCTATTGTTGAGACAGTCAAGGCGATAATTCATGATCAACATTTACCTATGTTTCTGTGGGAAGAGGCATCCATGACTGTAATGTATGTTCAGAACAAAATTCCTTGAGGAACATGACTCCCGAGGAGGCCTTCACTAGAGTTAAGCTTGAGGTTGGACACTTCAGGATATTTGGGTGTTCACTATACATTTATGGTGTACAATGAGTCGTTGAAGGAATATCAGATCTTCATTCTTGGTTAGATACAGATTGAGTAAGAGACAGAAAGAGATGGTACCTTCCGAGAGAGCAAGATACCTCAGAGATATTCGTGCTATGTCGTAGCTATGAGCCACATCATTGATTATATACCTTCCTGTTGTGAGGAGGCAACTAGTCATCCAGTATGGAGAGATGCCATGATGGAGGAGTATCAATCCATCATGAAGAATGATGTGTGGGATATTGTTCTAAGACCTGAAGGGAAGTCTGCAGTGACTTCCAAATGGATCTATAAGATCAAACACATAGTTGATGGTAGCATTGAGAGGCACGAAACGAGATTTGTTGCTATATGATTCTCTCAGGTGGAGGGAATAGATTATGAGGAGACATCTCCTCCTCTTGCTCGATACACTTCTATCCAGATGATTATTTCCCCTGCAAAATCCATGGGTTAGAGAGTACATCAGATGGATGTAAAGACAACCTTTCTCAATGGAGAGATTAAGGAAGAAGTATACATCGAGCAACCATATGCTTTCATGATACATGAGAAGGAGTCTCATGTGTGCAGGTTGAAGATGGCCTTGTATGGAATCAAGCAACCATCTTGAGCTTGGTATGCAAGGATTGATATACACTTGATGATTTTTGGGCTTCAACAAAGTGTTGTCAATTCCAGCTTGTACTACAAGACTGTTAATGATTAGTCCTTGATTTTGGTCCTCTACATTGATGATTTATTCCTCACCGGTACAGAGAGCCTTATTATTGAATGCAAGTATGTGTTGGCCTCTGAGTTCGAGATGAAGGACCTTGGTATGATGCACTACTTCTTGGGACTAGAGGTGTGGCAGAGAATTGATGAGATCTTTCTCAGTCAGGGGAAGTACACAGTTGAGATATTCAAGAAGTTTGAGATATTGAACTTGAAGCCCATGACTACACCAATGATGACGAATCTGAAGAAACTAAGTGTGTCTTCTTTCGATTATGACAAAATTGATCCGACTCTATATAGACAGTTGGTTGGATAACTGATGTATTTGGTTAACACCAGACCAAATAATTGCTATGCAGTGAGTGCACTTAGACAATTTATAAGTCAGTTGAGATAGACACACTAGATTGTTGCGAAGCATGTGTTGAGATACTTGTGAGGCACAGTTCAACATGGTTTGAGATATACTTCCAGTATTGATATGATATGGTAGGAATATATTGACTCTGATTGGGTAGGGAGTGCAGTAGAAAGAAGAGCACCTTCAGGTGTTGCTTCACTTTGTTATCTTCCATGGTTTCCTGGTGTAGCAGGAAATGAACTTTTGTGGCTTTGAGCACAACAGAAGCAGAGTACAGTGCATTAAGTATGACAATCCGTGAAGTAGTGTGGCTTCACAAGCTCCTTGCAGATCTATCCAAACATGTGCTGGATTCCACCATTATTCATTATGGTAACTAAAGTTGTGTGAAGATCTCTGATAATCCAGTGTTTCATGACAAATCGAACCACCTTGAGATAGAGTACCATTTCATCCAAGACATGGTGTAGAGGAAGGAAGTATTGGTGCAATACCTTCCTACAGATGAGTAGGTTGCTGATGTTCTTACCAAACCAGGATGAAGTTTAAGTACTTCCTTGACAGACTTGGCGTGGCAGAGAATGCCTCCCTCGCTGAGAGGGAGTGTTGATGTTTGCAGCTTTCTGAGACATTCTCCAGATCGTACTCCTTAGATATGACTAAGTTGATTTGATCTGTGATGACACTTATCCGAGAAGGGATAAGTGGAACACTTATTCGAGAAGGAATAAGTGCAGTTGGGCTTATAACCCAATGTTCCATGTGGAGAGCACATGAGGACATGTCAAGGGAGTTGACCCTTGACGTCATACACTATGGGAGTTGACCCTAGTGTTTCTAGAGGGTGTGGCCTCTAGAAGTCCACATGGAGTGCCATGTACGACAAACTTTCTCCAGATCGTACTCCTTTGTGAATTGAGTTCAGTTGATCTGTGATGACACTTATCCGAGAAGGGATACGTGGAACACTTATTCGAGAAGGAATAAGTGAAGTTGGGCTTATAACACAACGTCCCATGTGGGGAGCACATGAGGACATGTCAAGGGAGTTGACCCTTGATGTCATACACTATGGGAGTTGATCCTAGTATTTCTAGAGGGTGTAGCCTCTAGAAGTCCACATGGAGTGCCATGTGTGACAAAATTTCTCTAGATCGCACTCCTCTATGAATTGAGTTGAGTTGATATGTGAGGACGCTTATTTGAGAATGGATAAGTGCATTTGGGATTTTAGCCCAACGTCCTAGAGGGAGTAGCCTCTAGAAGTCCACATGGGAGTGGCATGTGTGACAAATCTTTTACCACTGTGGTGTTTTTTGTACCACTAGCGGAGACTGCGTGTCTCTGGACAATAGTTGTGTACTACTATGGAAAGATACCTCCCTAGCTAAGAGGGAGTGTTGATGCTTCAACATCGAGCATAAATTCTCCTAGATTGGGCTGCAGACCAAGGGAGATAGAATACATTTATCACAAAGGTGCACTTGTGGTAAATGGGCCCAAACGTAGTCCTTCCTTGATCATGACAAGGAGTAATATGGACTCGTTGTGCTTGAAGTAATTTCCACGTGTCAGTTAGCATCAAGTCGACATTCACTCATAGGTGTGTACCTGTGGTGAAAGATCCTGGTGTAGTCTTAGTCCTAGTCATGGTGATTTGACAAGGAATGATAAATACTCAAGATGTTGTATGCTTTTACATGCAGACCCAAAGTGAGCCTAATCTTAGAGAGATTTAATTGGCTGAGAGGGAGAGCCGTAGAAGGAGTTTCTCCTTAGTTCAGGTGGGAGAGAGATGTCTCCCAAGACTGACAGACAAGTGTCATGAGTCTAGGGTGAAGTTTGTATACTTCAAAGACAATAGTGGCATGTTGCAGAATGTCTCCCTCATTGAGAGGGAGTGTTGATGTTTGGACAACATCGGGAAGACATTCTCTAAAGATAATAATTAAT
>SNQJ01S0002539.1:39009-50895 GCA_010110895.2 Picea sitchensis | reverse complement strand
ATTTCACTTTTGACTTAAATCTCCTAAGTCAAAGTGAAATTAGAATCATAAAGTAAAGTACAAGGGTAATAGTCTTCCCCCTTTGTGCTTAGAGACTCATAAGCACATGGGGACCACTTTCCAAGGTACCCAAATCCCAACAGAAAATAGCTTTCTCCAACCATTTTCACCTCTAAAAACAATTCTGTAATTTATTTCTGCAGTTTTCTTTCATATTTTGGGCATACTAACACTTAAAATAGGTCATTTCAATACAATATACTTTATGTAATTTTCTGCAGAAAATTACTGTGTAAAAAGCATAATTTTTTTTAACATTTGTGTCACTTGTGCAACATTTCCAGCAAGCTTTTGCTTGCTGGTTTTTTGCAGGTTGGTGACTAAAGAGGTGGTCAAGAGGCCATTTGGGGCCACAAGAAGCTAAAGATCAACCTCCCAAAGTTGGGTAACTAATACCCTCATCTTCTCTTCTCATTCTTACATTGTAAGCAAGCCTAAGGGAGTCCCAAGGGCTTGCACTTCTCTTCATTGTAATTATTTCTGCATTTTTATTTTTCAAGTTGCCTACACCTTGGTGAGAGCTTGGCTAAGACAACCCCCAAAAACGTAAGGCTAGGATTTAGTTTTAATTTTCAGCCATTTATTTTTCATTGTTTGCCCCACTTGTCATTAGGACAAGGTTGTGAGGCTAGGAGTTTCTTTCAAGTTTTTAACATTCTTTTAATTCACCCACTTGTGCACAAAACTGGAAGGCTTTGTCCTCCATCTTGTGCACTTGTTGTGGTTTTTTAGAGTAGTTTTCCTTTCTTTGTTTGCCTACACCTTGGAGTGAGCTTGGCTAAGCCAACCCCCAAAATCGTAAGGCTAGGTTAATACATGGTTATTGCTTCTTTTATGTGTTTAATGGTTTAAAATTATCTATATCTAGAAGCAATCATCTAATGTTAGCTTAGGCCCATGGAGGCATAACAAATTTACATTGCTTATAGTGCTCTTTTCATTTCATTGCAAGTTATTTTTACTTCAAGTACTTTTCTTTCAAGTTAATAATCTTTCAAGTACTTCTTTATATCTTGCAATTTACTTTTCTAAGCATTGTAATATCTTGTTATCTACTTTCAAGCTTTTACTTTCTTGCAATTTCAAGTTCAAGTACTTTACTTTTATTGTCATTTATCTTTCAAGTACTTTCCTTTTATTGCAAGCACACTTCCTTCAAGCACTACATTGCAATCACTCCAACTAACTTAACTTAACTCAACTTAATCTAATCTTAAGCTCAATTTACCTTTAGTCTCTAGGGCCTAAAATTTATCTAGCTTAATAGGTCACCACTTTCTGTCTCAACATTGCCAACAAAAAAGGAACCTAAGGAAGAAGCAGGGGGTGCTAGATCGAGGACGGTCTCACGACACTAGGTGTCCCCCTTGTGGAGTACTTTTGTTCCCGGATTGACCTGTGGAGCTAGTGTGTGGCCTTGTTTGTCTCACTTATTGAGCACCCAACAATTCTTTTGGTACAAGCGGGGAGAGTTCTTGGGTAGCCACTTAGTCTAGGATTCAGACTTCACATTAATAAACTTAATTAATCCTAATCAATCCACAACAACCTTGGGCAATCTACATTGGTATATCTTTATGGTTTATGCTTAAGTCACTTTGCAAGCACTTTACTTTTACATCTATTTCACATGCAAGTTTTACTTTAAGCATCTTGTGGATATTGACTAAGTGAACTAAAGTTGTGCATTTGCCCTTGGAGGCCTCATTTCAACACTTTTATTTGAGTTTAAGTTGTGTTTTGGGTGTATTTGGCTCAACCCCCTTGAAGTTGCACATCCTTTGGAGGCAACTTCATTGTTTGGGGTTTGTACTTGTGTATGCCAGTGAAACTTCCCCTTAGAGTTGCGCATCTTGTGGAGGCACTCTATGTTTGGGATAGTTGGCTTGATGTGTTGTGGTTCACTTTCCTTTTGAGCATCTTTCTTTACCTGCACAGTCAAATTCCCTTCAAGTTAGTTACAAGTTAGTTGCTTTGTTGTCTTGCTTTGTATAATTTGTATCTATTGTATCATTGTTGTATCTCTTAGTCATTCTTACACCTTAACTTTGTAGATAGTTGTGTAATTCATTCTTTTGTATCTAGTCCTAATTGTTAAATCTTGTATCTAGTAATTCTTTTGTATTCTTGTTGTAATCTTTGCAGATTCTAAACTCCCTTTAACTTAGTTGACCCCTTGCCCAATCTTAGGCACTAGTCTTAATTGCCTTAGGGAAAGGACTTCTTTTGCATTTAAAATATTGTACTTTGCATTGTTGCTTTTGCATATAGGCTAGATCCCCAAACCTTTAATCAACTAAAATCAACTCCTAGAATTAACTCTTAATTTCACATAGTAACTAGGGTCTACCCCCCTTGGCTTCCCTAGGAGTAAGCCTAGACGGAAGAGGTTCAAGTCGAGGTGACAGTGGGCTTGAACCTAGGCATTGTGCCTCCAAGGACACACTAAGTGGGTTGGACTTAGCCCACGTTTGCAAGTGTGTATAAGGACGACCACACCTCCTTCATCAAATTTGATATATATTTTGCATTAGCTCAATTGGTTGAAAGTTAATTTATTTAATAAGAGGTTTTGAGTTCGAGACTCTTTTATAAGTTACTTTTTGGAAAAGTTCATGCAACCTTGAATTATCTCTTAACTTTATTGTAAAGTGCATTTCACTTAAACTATAAAAGTGAATCACTATAAAGTAATTTTAATATTCATTTTTTAAGTTACTTTTTGCATGCAACTTTAATTTATAAAGTAACTTCATTATAAAAGTGATTCTCACTTATTCTATAGAAGTGGGTCACTTCATAAGTAACTTATTTGTAAAAGTGAGTTTATAGGCAAACTTAGAAGGGAAATTTTTACTTATTTAGCCACCTCATTGTGCATCCATCATCACGTGGGCTAACTTTTACTTGCCACGTGGCACTTTGGTTACCATTTATGCCTTTTTTAAAAATGACATAATTTTCACATCTGAAGTTTGTTTTTAGTGTTTTTTTTTTTAAATGGCCTATTTTTTTGAGAGCTTTCCATCCAAACAGTCAGTTTAATTTTTTGAATCCATGTTACCTACATATTTTAACATGGCTACTCCAAGTGATCTTTTGCTTACCAGTACCAACTACTTCTCATGGAAATCCCATATGGAGGATGTACTAAGAAGTAAAGGATTTTACTGGATTACCTTGGGAAAAGAAAAATCCCCCACTTACGCTGAAAAGAAAGCCAAATGGGATAATAAAAATGACGAAGCATGTGGATTAATCAAAATGTTCATCTCTTCGGATTTACAGTTTCATATTCAAGGAATTGATGACCCAGATGAAACTTGGGATAAACTAAATAAGGTATTTGGTAAACACAATGTGATTCGAGCCAAACAACTTGAGAATCAGATATTGTCTTTAAGTCCTATTGGTTTCCCTTGCATTGAAAACTATTTATCTAAGTTCAAAGCACTTAGACTTTTACTTACATAATGTGAAATAGACACGAAGGATGACCGCTGCATATATGTTATTCTTGCTAAGCTTTATACTACATATTTTGTGTTTGTATCTACTTTTTATACCATTAGAGAAGCTCTAGGGGATTCATACATAGAACCCTCTCGAGTTTTTTTGTCATTCTCTCATTAGAGAGCAAGACAAGCTCTTGCATCTTGGAGTGATCAACACTGCAGGTACATCCAACAAAGCCTTAGTAGTCCAACAGAAAGATAAAACCAAGCATACAAAGAAGCAACATCCTCGCAACAACAAGCAAAACAAGGGTCCCAAACCCTCTCAGCTAGCTTCTACTCTCAATGATCATAAATGACCAAAATAAAAAAAAAGAAGATTGACCGACATTGCAATTTTTGTGGGCAAGATGGTTATCTAGAGTCTAAATGTTTTAAAAAGATGGAAGCCTCAGAAGCAACAATGAAGAATCACAACATCAATCTTGATTATTCTTCTTCTCATGGACATGCATTTTCTGCTTCTGTTTTCTCCTTCAATGCAACATCTTCTTCTTCTTCTAATGAGTGGCTTATTGATTCTGGAGCATCTTATCATATGGCTAAGGATAAAGCCATTTTTTCTGCTCTTAATGAATGTAACACCAAACAAATATTTTTTGTTGATGATAGATCTCTTAGTGTTGTAGGGTTTTGTTGCCGTTTTTATACACACCTACTAACATGGAGAAGTCTCCAACCCACTTGGTGTGTCCTTAGAGGCACAAGCCTAAGTCCAAACCCACTGTCACCTCGATCTAGACCTCTTCCGTCTAGGCTCACTCCTAGGGAAGCCAAGGGGGGTAGACCCTACTTTACTAAGTTAAGTTTTAATAAGTGATCTAGGAGTTAATTTGGTTTTTATTAGGGAGACCCAACCCAATGACAAGCAAACAATGCAAATGCAATTCCTTTAATGACAGTCAATCCTTTTCTTTACAATACAATAAAATAGACCAGTGCCTAAAATATACCCAAAGTTTTCTTATTGAGACGAGCAATTAAATAAATATCTACAACATGAAATAATACATGAAATATCTACACGATAAATTAGATGGTGAAATACTATGAGCTTTAGACAATTATTTCCAAATGAACAAAAAATGCTTACAACCAAAAATAAAGAATCTCTAATACATGTAAATATTCACAATGAAAGAAAGTGCTTGAAAGAAAGTAACTTAGAACATGAGATTGCTTGGAAAGTAAATCACATGGAAAGTAAATTGCTTGAAATGTAAAATTGCACAACTTGAAAAAGTGAGATTGCTTTGAAAGTAAATAGCTCAACTTGAAGTGCAATGTTGTGAATGTAGTTGGTTGATTTTAATAGGTTTTAAAGCTAAGTTGCAAGAAACACACCCCCCCTGTTTCCCCCCCTGAAACGAGGTGAAACGCCAGTACGGGTACGATACGATCGAGAAACGCCACCGATCGTACTGTACGACGTTTCCAAATATGGAAACGCCATACGGTACGACTGGCGGCATTTTTCGGCCGTACCGGCCCGTACGACCACGTTTCAGGTGATTTAAGAGAAAAAAAGGGGGTCGTGGGGCCCCCAAATAGCCAATTAGATTTAGTAATGCCATTTTTTATATTCTCCAATGAAAATGAGGATGATTTTCTGCCTTTTTTTTAAATTTAAAAAAGAAATTTCTAGATGCAAATAGAAACCCTAAATCTCCTTCCTTTGCTATAAGAAACCACTTGCTTCACTCATTCCTCACACTTTCATTAGCAAGAGGAGCTTCCTACAACAACAANTAGTGGGATCATACACAAGCCTATATTTCAAAGAATTTTTATCAATGACCATGCATTTACAATCATCAAATGCTTGTTAGTAGTTTCCAGGTGGCATATTATGGAAGCACATACCTTTCGAGGCACTACCCTTATGGTTGACTGAGAAATATTAATATTTCCTAGTAACGAACGGTTACAATATGTGCTATGGTGCTTTCAAGAAAGGCATCCAATGAAAAGTAATCAATCCATGCCCCTATCATTAGTTGCGATGGTATACTTCATCATTTTCAGTATATGGATGACCCCATGATGGTGTTTTGGTTAGGAGGGTGTGTGCTACATTCCCCCTTATGTTATTTGGACATCATCACCACCTTTTTTGCACTCCAACAACTATATAATATATTTCTTTGATGAGAAAAACATATTGGGTTCATATGTGAGCTTTCTAGTGGATGTGTCACGCTCTTGCACTTTTTGAGATTAATGTCTATGTTCTACTAAGGTTTTAATCATTAATTATTTAATTCACACATGCTTCATTGCTAACATGGGCGCTCGAGTATTTGTAATCATGTATTTACTAGGAAAACAACATTTTATGAAGACATTGTGCTCTAGGTGGGGAAAACCTCTTTTAGCACATATGTGGAGGTTGTAAATCATTATTTTATTAATATTTGGCGAGAGAGAGGGGGTGGACTCATTTAAGAATAGATTGAATCCTCCATTACCTCTTTGTAGACACATGCATGCTCACTTGATTCACTATTTGAACATGTGATAGTTGTTAGAGGGTTTGACCAGCAGGTTTGACTTGGAAAGTGAGCCAAATGGTTAAAAATAGAAAGTTGACTAGCTGTTACAACTATTTTGGGACAACATATGACAGTTGGCAGCCACCACTTTTCCCTCTCTTGGATCGATGGGACACTTGGCAGCTAGATCTCATGGAATCTCTTCATTTTTCTCACGCGTGCCAAGTTGTGATTTACTATTTTTTGGAGAGGTCAACCTTTAGAGAGAGAAACTAAGCCCTCTCATGAGTGATTCTGACTCCTTACTTGGCTATTAGAAAATATTTTTTATGTCTATGCGGACTACCATCAATATTTTAATATTTTCTCCCTAATTAGTTAGAAAAATAACATTATTTTATTTCAAGAGGGTTTGGCGCTTCCTCTATTTGAAGAGACCCCCTCTCATTTGTAATGGTTGTTAGAGGATTGAAAAGAGAACTCATATTACTATTGTCTATTTCTTTTTGAACATTGTGGATGGATGACTGAAGAAAATTTCTTGAGTATTTAGCTACAAGTTTTTGCATATCAATATTCATGGGATGTTGTGATCACTAGAAAGGACAAGCTATAAACCAGGTAATATCATATGTTCTTTTGGTGTCTATCATTGGAATTTCTTGTTCAGAAAAATGTTATTCTACACTTGATTTCATTGTATGGAAAGAAAGTCTTGAAAGGAACTAGAATTATTTGCTAGCTATGTTAGTAGTTTCATTTTTCATCTTCATAATTTTATAACAGCAAGGATTTGTAGAGATCTACACCTACATTCAGTGGTTAAAATATGAAAGGATTCTTGGGTTTTTCTCTCTTTTGACCCCATATGCCCAATACATGTGAGGTACTTTCCATGTATATGGAGTGGATCACCTCTTTGAATAGACAAGCAACTTTACATGAACCTTTGGTTCCATGTTAGAGAACTAGTCAATTCACTGGAATCCAAGAATATCTCATAAACTTGGGTAGTAGTTTCTTTCTAGTCTCATGAGTTTCCATAAAGAAAATAATGTTTGGAGACTTGTATTTCTCCTCTTGTTGGTTTCCCAATGAGACAAACTATATTAGTTTGGAAAGGATTTAATAGTATTACCACTTGTTACCACACAAACCAACACCTTTAGTTTAAATTCCCAAAGATAGGGCACCTTGTGTAACTTAGGAGGTTGGCCACTATCACCTCATCAACAATCCTCTGCACTTTAGGCTAGGATAAATGGATTCCTAACCAATGAGAGTTTCCCTATATGGGTTATTAGGCTCAATGTTTATGAAGTAGTAGTGAGAGTGAAAGAGAGCTTAGCAACATGAACAAAATGGAAAAATGGAAATTGATTTAAAGTGGTTGGGGAGTGGTGAAGACCAATGCCTTCAATTGCTTGGGAAATGGGTCATGTGAGAAATTTTAGAGGGTGGTGCTAAAGGAAATTTAGGTTGGTTGAAGCAAATTGACACTATTCAGATCACTCCTAGCGCCTTCAAATTTAGAGTTCTTGATTGGAAGGTTCTTCTCAAGGGAATGGTGAAACAAAAGGGATTAGCTAGGAATGGTCTTTTAGATGGTTTTATGCATCCAAAGTGGGAAATGTAATGATATCAAGCATGTGTTTTTGGATTTTGGGTTTTGTAAGAAACATTGAAAAGTGCTTCTACTAGTTTTCTTACTTTTAAGTATGATCATTTCAAAGAGTAGAATGTTGTAATGGTCAATCATGGCACTGTTAAATTTTGAATATCTAAATATGTCATGAAAAGTCTATAAATTTAGTTCAAAATTTATTTGATTCATGTACAAGGGCTGAATAATTTACAAATCAGGACTAAGTCACATTGATAGCAAGAGCATTTGTTTAAAATATTGTATTCTATACATGGTGATAATATAATTCTTTTACTTACCCAAACAAAAGAAAAAAGTTCCAAAGTATTTTTGAAAGGCCCATCCTTTAGAGAGTTGTGTTTTTGGCGATCTTGGATMCCATAAGGAAAAGTAGTGGTGGTTTTTGTTTGTACTTTGTCTTACTAYTATTGACCGYTTATTCAACTAGGGGGTCAACTCCATGTGCCATGAAGAGATGCATCATCATATGCTAATATGTTGAAGACAATTTGGTTCTACTGGGCAATTTATGCCTCCRGCACATATTTTTGTAAATGGAATTTCCGCACCCCTGTGTGGGTTAATAATGTAATAAGTCTGCATGGGTCATAGTTAGGTCAGTTACTTTGGGATTTATTTATTAGGAGAGTTCCTTTCATTGAGGGTTTTTTATCCTCAGGTTATTAATTGGGCTTTTCAGCCTTATTAATTTCCCTTGAGTTTTTCCCTCCCACCAGCAATAATTCCTCCAAAGTGGTGAAAGGCGTTCTAATGGGGTTATCTTCTGGTAGCTATTGTTTAGGAATGATGTAAATGACCATGTATGACAACTTAGAAAGTTTCGCGGAATTAGGTCGAGTCTAGATAGTTTTTTTTTAATTAATTAAATTAATTAAATTTTCCTAAGGTTGAAGGTTTAATTATTTAATCAATTAATTGTTTTTGAGCAAATATTGTAAAAAATAGGTCCTTGGGTTTTTGATAGGGGTATTTATGCTCAAAAGAAATGGAATGAGACCTCCTACACCCTTGGACCAAGTTTCAGCTCAGTCAGACAACTTTTTCTAGGTGTTTGTTCACTAGGGATCTCAGTCAGTCAAAACAACAATTTTAATTGCTAAATCATGACATAGGAAAAATGTCATTTTGTAATTTTGAGCAAATGGGGTAAAGTAATGATGGAAAAGTGTGAGAGATATTTTTCCTAACCTTTCCTAACATTTTCCAACCCTCACATCACCCCCTCACCTAGCCATTAAGCAAAAACGTCACTTTTCCTAGAGTGGTGTGCCTCCCTTCTAGAAAGTCTCCAAAAAGTGAAAAAATATTAAAAAAATTAATGGGAGACTTATTATATCCCTTGGTGTGTCTCCCTAGACCCTACAACTCATCATTTCACTTATCAAAGCCTTGCCAACTCACTCCAACTCATTTCCACTTCATCCATCGATGCCAAAACCCTAACTTACCAAAACCCTAAAAGTGACTTTTCTTTGATGTGTGACACTTGTAACTCATCCAAGAGGGGTAGATTTGTCTTCCCAATTATAAATAGAACCCCTCCCTCACTCATTTGATACCATATCTTGAGCTATTGTTATGCTACTGGATTTTCCCTTCATCTCTCTCTCTCTTGTTCATTGTGCTTCTTTTCCATTTTGCTCTTGAGAGTGTTGGAGCAACATGTTTTACAAGACTCTCCTCTTGAGTAATATAAAGGCTTTGGAGGATATGAAGAAACAAAGAGTATTCTTGTTGCTTCTTGCTACTATTGAGGTGATCTTGTTCTATTTTTCTCTCTCATTCTTGCTTCAAGTTTATAGATCTAGAGTAGAAGCTCCAAGCAAAGTATTTTGATTGGATAGATTTGTGGTATTATTATTATAGATCTAGTGAAGTGTTCATTTGGGTATTTCAAAGTATTTTGTTTTACCATCTAGATCTACTCACATTCTATCTATTTTTGTAGCTTTTCTCACAACTTTTGCATGTTTACCTCTAGGGTTTTATTGGGCTAGCCTCAAGGAAGAGTCTACTCTTAAACCCTACCTAAACTCTATTGCTTTTCAGATCTGATTTCTTTACTCATTCTCTCCATATTTCAGTTTGCTAACAATCATAGATAGGTCACATTAAATCTACTTTTATTGGGATACTTGTATGTGAAAAATTTCTGCATAAAAACATAAATTTTGCTTGACTTGTGGTGTGTTGTGCAGCATTTCCAGCAAGCAATAGCTTGCTGGTTTTTGCAGGTTCTTACTAGGTATAAGGGTTATGCTGCCCACTTTCGGTCATACAACACCTCAAGAACTTCTCCATTGATTGGATAACAAAAACTTACCCTTTCCCTTCTCTTTCTAGCATTTCTAAAGTCATTCTCTTGCTTCCAAACCCTCTTTGGCACAACAAAGGTAGGCTTGCCTCCACCTTGTGCCATTGTGAGTGGTTTTGTTTCTTGTTTTTTATTTCAAGTTATTTTCTTAATGGTTGCCTACACCTTGGGTGAGACATTCCCAATATCGTATGGCTAGATTAGTAATGTGTTGATGATTTTCTTATGCTTATATGTTTAAAATTCTCTAGAGGTAGATATCATACACATACTAGATCTTAGCTTAAGCCCTTGGGGCATAATATTACTTACATGTTATAATCTTTCAAGTTTCATAACACATGTTCTAATGCAATATCACATGGTTTAATGCAATGATGGTGGTTTAAGAAATAATCCTTTTAACTTGCAAATAACTTATCTTTAAAGCCATTTTTCATCATCTAAGTTTGAAGTATATGTGGGGCATGTTTATGGCGTAGGGACACACTCGTATTTCAGCAAGTACTTTTCATCTCTTAACACTTTTTCTTAATGCAATAACACTCATGGTTAAGTGGTGATGAGCTAAAGCATTTTCTTCTTTCTCTGGCAAGCTCTTCTTGTCCTTTAAAAACATTATTTTCTTTCAAGCTTGCAAACTTTCTTGGTTAAGTAAATGGTGTAGGAATAACTTGTTCTTTTCAGCAATCCATTATACATGCTATATGTGTTTACATGCTTCATTCTTAAGATTTAAAACACATCTTTGGGGCTGATTAAAGTTTCGGTTTTAGCACTTTTTCACTAATTTTGGATAAGTAAAAGTCACTTAAACACTCTCAAACACCTTAAAAAACTTAGTCCTTAGGCATAAAAACATTTTAGACTTAATAGGACACCTAAATTCTCCATCTTCGCCATCTAAAACGAGGTTTGAGGAAGGCAACGGAAGGTGCTAGGTCGGGGACGATCTCACGGCGCGCGACGTCCTTTCCAGGAGTACTCGGATCTTTAGGGTTGACCTGTGAAGCTAAGGTAGGCTTCGTTGCCTCACTTCTTGAGCATCCAACAACCATTTGGTAATTGGGGGAGGAGGATTTTGGTTTGACACTTAGTTAGGGTAATAAAATCTTTAATAATCTTTAATCAACTTTTAATCCACTTAGTGTTTTAGGCATCAATCTCTTAGGTACATCTTATGGTTGTTTAAAACTTTACTTGCAAGAACACATATCTTTCATTTTTACATGCAAGTACACTTCTTTGTGGGTTAATTATCTAAGTGTCAATCTTTTAAGTATTGTTGAGCACTTGTTCTTTCAAGCTTTCCATTTTATTTGTTAAGTGTTCTTTATGGTGTGATCCTTCAAGAGATAGTGCATCCCATTTGGAGGCATCTTCTTGTTGGTTCTTGAGTGTTGATGTTGCCATTGAAAAACAATCCAATAGAGTAAGTGTTATTGGGGCATGCTTGTTTTAATGTGTTGATGATATCCATGCTTTGAAATCCTTTATTTCCTGCACATTAAAACACATGGTTAAATTGTCTTTTTGTATCTTTATATTTCGTAGTTCTTAGATATTCTTGTTGTATCTATTGTATCATATATTCATCTTGTATCTAATTGTGGACTTGTATCTAACATTGTTGCGAAGTAATTGTAATCATTGTTTTATTTGTAAGTCTTTTGTAATCAAACTTCCTCAAACATTAGTTGACCCCTTTGCCCAATCTTAGGCACTAGTCTTAGTTGACTTAGGGAAGGGCTTGCTTGACATAAGTAAATCTTTCATCTTACATTGTTGCCTTTGCATCATAGGTTAGTATTTCCCCCCAACCTTGTAACTAACTAAAAC
>SNQJ01S0002539.1:0-35972 GCA_010110895.2 Picea sitchensis | reverse complement strand
TTGGGTTAATGGAGTCAATTGAAATGAGGCTAATGGTTTAGGAAGGACTTAAACTCAAAGACAAGAGAGTTAGGGTTTGATGGTGTTGCTATGGCAAGGCCACCAACCCTAAACCCTAAGAAGGAAAGACTTACCTAGGTGTACTTAGGAAATACATTAGGAATCCTTTTCCCACTCTCTCCCATGACTTTAGTCACTTTTACAAAATTTGGCTATTCTAATTTAGCCAATTATTTGTTGATTTTTGATTGACTTGGACTCCTCATGGACAATGACCTAGCAAAACTTGTCCAAATGCGCTGAGACTTGGTCCAAAGGTGTAGGGGGTCATAAACCATTTGATTTGAGTACTCATACCCCTATACAAAATCCCCAAGGACCACTTTTTTACATTTTACATAAAAAATAATTAAAAATTCCCAGTTTGCGGGAATTTTAATTATTTAAAAAATCCTATCAAAACTTAACGGAATTCCGCAAGACTCTAGGAGATGTCTAGCATGGTCATTACAACACTTCCAAACCTTAGTCATCCATAGGGCTCGATCATTAGAACACCTTTCACCACTTTGGAGGGTTTATGTGAGTGAAAAAACTCAAGGATAATTAAAATTGCAGTTAAGCAAGATTAATTACCCGAGGAAAAAATACTCGATGAAAGGACTTCCCTAATGATAAAGTCCTAGGTAGGTAGACAAAAATTTTCCACTTAGAAGAACCCCCCTTACTTTGGGTCATCAACGTTTTCATCAGTTTTTGTTGCTCATAGCGATGACTTGAACAAACTTTGGCATGAGCAGTTTGGTCATTTAAACTATCGCCCATTGCAACAATTCTGTAATCAAAATGCGATGAATGGTCTTCCTCTCGTTTCTTGCAGAGATGGTGTTTGTGCCAGTTGTGTTTTCGACAAACATCATCGGGACAATTTTGACAAACGTGCCTCTTGGCATGCCTCGACCCCTTTACATCTTGTTCACAGTGATTTGTGTGGTCCGCTTTCTTCTTCTTCTTTTTTCTGGGTGCAAGTACTTCTTAACCTTCATTGGCGACTTCTCCATACACACTTGGGCAATGGGTTTACTTCTTAAAACTTAATAATGAATCCCCTCCCTGCCTTTATCCTGCAACTCTCCTTCTCCCCCTTCCCTTAAATCTGGTCGGTACGCTCTTCGCTCAAAAGGCTGGTCCATGTGCGTTGCTCCTTCGAAAGGGGCTTTAGCCCTGAATCCCCTAGTGATGACTCAGGCGGGCCGGAAGTCAAACCTATTGAAAGCTAAGGAAAAGGCGGTCACGAAAGTTAGAAAAGGTACCCAATCTACTATTGCAGGGGCTCTTAGAGAGGGGAGTGCCCAAGCCCTTGAGAAAAAATGTTTTTTCTTTCATTTAACTGCAGAGGGGTTGGGGGTGCCCCTAAAAACCAAGTCCTCAAAAGGCTCTTTCAGAGCCTCAAGCCGGATGTAGTCATGTTCCAAGAAACGATGTGTCCTCGGGAGATTGTGAAAAAAGTGTGTGTTATCCCCGTTTTCTAGGGATAACTAGGAGATCATGTCTCGAGGCCCACAGGTCCTAGACATGGAGTACCGAGAGCAGGATTGACCTGAGCATGGCCCTGGAGGGCCCATCCTTCTTCTTCTTCGCCAGACTACGGCCCGGACTTGTCTGTTAGCGGCGGCTGACTTCCATCACCATCGGCTTGGACACGCATCGGAAAATACTCTTGCTCCATGAGGTAGTGGTCCAAGGTATCATGGTGTAATGTCATGTTTGATCGTTATAACCTTCTTATATATGCATCAAGTTCTTTACATTTCTGATAACTGCTTGGATTTACTAATCCCACTTGACCATTGTTGGGGGATTAAAGGGATGCCTAGCTTGTGTATTCATGGGTTTTGGTTATGCCACCAAAAGGGGTTTGAAGAAACATCGTCCGCTCCCACCATACTATCACTTTTTATCTTATCTCCCATACATCCATCCCATTCCATTAGTGGAAGCCATTAGGATGACCTTTGAGGGTTACACTTTGTCTGGAAGAGGGGCTAAAGGCGAAGTGCGCCGGTAGTAAAGATAAAATCCTGCCAGGAAATAAAACCTAGAGATGCTTCACACCCGGGGATCCCAGAGAGGGCAATAAAAAAGAAATTTCGATAAGAAACAAAGGGACCCTAAGAAGAAGAAATAATAAAACAAGACCCTAACCAAAGGGATGGGAGGTCTCATCATGAGAAATGGAAGCCATTATGTTCATAGGTATCTAGCGGTATGACTTTGCCATTATCTGGTCCTGCACTTGGCTGTGACCTTTTGTTGCATGGCCAAGGGAAGGGGTCTCATCGCGGTGACCTTACCATTTCTGCCGAAAATACCGGTAGCTGCTTGTCGACTAAGTCTCATCATGCTACCCGGCGGTGTCCTACGAATTAGACAGAAGTAAAGAAAGAGAAAAACAATAAATAAAGAACAAAGAAGGCAATAAGGGCTTGGAAAAAGTGCATCACATGGCGGGTACAACTCACCTCCTACAAAGGGTACCGGACAACACACCTACCCACAGTGCTTACTATATTTGGACATCCCCTAGACCATATCACTTCATGAACGCAAGCGAATGATCCCTGCAGTAAGGAAACTTTCCTTTTCTTGTGGATCTTGGCCCAATAAGTTATATTGTTTGTTTCTTCAACTTTGTATAGTAGATATGTGTAATGTCTTTGAGCTCTTAGAGGATATGCTAGGGGTTTATTGCATGTATTTGATAAATTTAATGATGAAATATGATTGACATTGCTATGATCAGGAGGTAGTAAGGCCATGGAAGTAGTTTTTTGATGTGTAGGACCATTCCCGGTGGACAGGTACCAGTGGGCCGGTGCACATGGGGATATGATTAGCTCGGACCTCCAGCCGTTTGAAGAGCCCATCGGATAGTTCTTTGGGATGGTAGAGACAGAACAGCGTTGTGATGAGCCATTTGCCTGTGAGGAGGAGAGAAGGATGTTCCACCCAGGACAATTTGGCAGAGCCAGACTTAGGGAATCACCCACTGGAGATGGAGCGTTTGCCTTTGATGGACATGATGTCACTTGAGGCAGTTGGATGTTTTCTGGAGCAGGTGGTAGTGTGTTGGGCCTTCTGGGTACACATAGAAGGTTGTTGGAGCCCCCAGGAAGCCAACGTCTATCTTATTGGATGATGATATTTCCGTAAAAGGGCCAGCGTCTCCCCTCAAAGGGCTGAGCGTCCTCTTTTTCATCACATTATAATGATTTTAGCAGCAATTAATGTAAAAACAATGTAATTTTAAAATTGACTTTGTGAAGCTATTTTATTGACCTATTTTTAAAATTAAAGGTCATAGGTTGGTATAAATAGAGGACGTTTTTGCCTCGTACGGATATAGCATAACTCACTCTCTTGTGAGAGATCAAGTTTTAGTCTTTTTCTTGGTATTCTTGGTCTTGGAAGTGAGGCGTAACTCTTGTTGGAGGATTCTTCTTGACATGTATGGTGTTTCTCTCATGGAAGGTTTACAACTAGGGTTTGATTAAAGCATTCTTCATGATTTGTAAAGTGAAATTTTCATGCAAAACTTCTTAAATGAATGGTTGTAGGTTTAATTTCTTGCATTAGCTATATCATTGCTATTATATATTGCTAAAATCTTGAAATCCCCTAGGTAGGAAGCACACTAGTAGGTCATTGCTATATGTCCCAATGCTTGAGAAACTTGTTTAATACATTGAAAAGGGAAGATATAGCCTAGCCGTTCTTACTTATCCTCCCTTATCGGTTAGCATTAAAGTATAGGTTGAAGTAAGGTGACATCCTAGGCCTAGTTGACTCTACACCTAGGTTTTAACTTTTAGGGTTTGAAAAACCTTGATCCTGCAACACTTTTTCTCCCTTAGACTTGTACTTTAAACCTAGCCGTTTACTTGAGTATTTAGAGAAGAGGAAGGAGCATGAGGCCTTGCTTAAGCAACATTTGGGAATGAGCCTCCTTCCCCTTAGGGTTTTGATTCTAGAGACCTTGCCATTACAACACCATAGAACCCAACCTTCTAGTCTTTAAATTTTGATCCTCACAGTTTGCCTTGCACGGCTCATATTACCTAGGCCTTGGTTTTCTCAACGTTGAGCTTGTTGTGCAAAATCATCTCTCAAACTCTCAATTTTGAAACCCTAATAACTAACCCTAACGCTTTAACTAGAGTTTTGTGCGTCATACGGCCATGACAAGCCCTCTAACTCACATAACTAATGATGACGTCAAGCATTTATTGAGCTCTTTTGATTGATAATACTGTTGACTTGGTCATCCTATGATAGGCCTCTAGTTATTGATGAATTGGTGATTTTTTCATTGGCTAATTAGCAAAGCGTTGACCTTCTTTGTCTATTGCATTGCTTAACATACTAACCCTAAAAGAAGTTTGTGACGTCATCCCTAGGATATTGATGTAGCAACCTATTGTATTTGACAGCATTGACATTTAATGCATTGAGTTAATTCAATGATTGATTATCTTCATTAGATGATGTATTGTTCGGTGTTTATTGGCAAGTAACATTATATTGCCATTGTCATTATTGAAACATTGACTTCGTCAATATTAACTATTATATGCTCTTATACAGTAAATTTGATAGTCATTGATTTATGAAGTATAACCATTATTGCATGCCACTAGTTTCATTGTTGTGCAACTAATGATGACGTCAAGCATTTATTGAGCTCTTTTGATTGATAATACTGTTGGCTTGGTCATCCTGTGATAGATATTGATGAATTGGTAATTTTCAATGGCTAATTAGTGAAACGTTGACCTTCTTTGTCTATTGCATCGCTTAACATACTAACCCTAAAAAGAAGCTGACGTCATCCCTAGGATATTGATGTAGCAACCTATTGTATTTGAGCAACTGATGACATTTAATGCATTGAGTTAATTCAAGGATTGATTATCTTCATTAGATGATGTATTGTTCCAGTGTTTATTGGCAAGTAACATTATATTGCCATTGTCATTATTGCAAACATTGACTTCGTCAATATTTACTGCTGTATATGCTCTTATACATTAAATTTGATAGTCATTGATTTATGAAGTATTAACCATTATTGCATGCACTAGTTTCATTGTTGTCTTGTCTCGCAAGCAGGTGCCTTTTCTGTGGTTATTCTTTACTTGACTATCTTCTGGGCGGTAATCTGTGAAAGGGAAACTAGCCTTAATCCTTTGAGCCTTTTCCTTTCAAACCCCAGATTGCCAGGGACGTCTCCCTTGGGCTTAGCCACCCTAAATTGAAAGGACCTCCCCATTGTGGTGACATTGGGTGGGGTAGGTCCCTGTTACGCCAGTTTGACCCTTATCCTCTAGCCTATGACCTAAAATACAAACTGCGCGATAACAATGTGCAGCCCCTGGTTAAAGAATTGGTCTTTCTCTTCTTTAGATGTAGATGGGTTGTTAGGAGTGCTTTAAGTGGGTTGGAGTCAAGACTTTAAAGCCATTTCCTCCTCATCGTGTCGATCATCCATATCTGTTACTTTGAGACATAAAGACAACTTGTTTGCCTTCACTGTGGTAAATATTTATGGCCCTTATGCAAAAAGACGTCCTTTCTCGGAGGAATTGTTTGGTGCAGGTGTTTTTAATAACCTGATGACAGTGATAGGGGGCGATCTGAATTTCACTTTGTCCTTAAGAGAAGTATGGGGACCTTGTCCCAGGGAAGATAGACAAAGGGGCTTCTTCCAAGACTTTATGGAGAGCCATCACTTAGTGGATGTGGAGCCAGCTAAGCTAGCTCCTACTTGGTGAAACCTTCGTTCTGGAAGAGAGGAGGTCGCCAAGCGACTTGACAGATTCCTTATTTCGGAAGACTTGCTAGGTATGGGCTTTGGATTCAAATCTATGGTGGAGGAAGGAGGATGTTCTGACCACAAACCAATCTCTTTGATATGGAAATTTAGATCTGAGGCTCCTCTTGCTCCCCTGAAGATCAATCAAGTTTGGTTTGAAGAAGTTAATTTCAAGAAGCTAGTCGGAGAGAACTGGGTCAAACTTTCCCCTTCAAATCAGGAGTCCATGATGGTTTAGTTTGTAGCCAATTTAAAGAGGCTTAAAAAGGCAATCAAGTTGTGGTTACCGGTATGGCGTGCGAGGAAGTTCCGTGAGATAGAGGAAATTGAGTCGAATTTATCTAGCCTTAAAAGATCATTGATGAAAGTGCTCCGAGCGATGATTTGCTGGAAATCTTAAAAAGTCTTAGGGGAAAAAAGTTGAATGGTTGAAGAAAGAGGAGATCGAATGGAAGCAGAAAAGTCGAGCTAACTGGCTTCAGGCGGGTGACAGTGACACAAAATTCTTTGACAGCTACGCAAACCACAAAAGGAACATAAATTTGATCTCGAAATTTTGAATGGAGAAGGAGTTTTGATGAGCTCATTCCAAGAAAACGCTGATGCAGGGGCTAGTTTCTTCGAATCCCTTTTTCAAGCCTCGACAGGTTGTCCCATCTGGGAAACGTTGGAAGTGGTGGCTAAGCTGCCCTCATTCGTAACGAAAAAAATGAATCAAGCCTTGAATGCTGAAGTTACTGAACCAAAAGTTAATGCAACTCCATCATCTATGTAGAATGGCAAGATTCCCAGGCCGGACGGATTTACCGTTGAATTTTTCAAAACTTTTTATGATTTCTTGAAAGATGATCTTCTGGAGGTGGTAAAAGAATCTCAAAGGATAGGCCGTGTTCACGGTGCCTTAAACTCAACTTTCCTTTGTTTGATCCTGAAGAAGCAAGATGATGCATCTTTCAAAGATTTCTGTTCGGTTTCTTGTTGCAATGTGGTGTACAAGCTTATTTCTAAAGTTATAGCCATAAGGCTTAGACCCTTATTAGTGGAGGTAGTTGGGGAAGAACAGTTCGGGTTCCTTCCTAATAGACAGATTCATGATGCCGTGGCTATGGCTTAGGAGGTCCTCCACTCGGTTAAACAAAAGAATCTAAAGTTTGCTATGTTTAAATTGGACCTCTCCAAAGCTTATGATAGAGTCAGTTGGACTTTTCTCCGTCTGTCTCTGCTTTAAATTGGTTTGTCTGTTGGAGTAACTAATTGGGTGATGGGAAATGTTCATAGTGTTTTCTTTGTTCTTATTAATGGTTCCCCTTTGCGATTTTCAAAGCCTCTCGGGGGTTACGGCAAGGATGCCCTCTGTCTCCATTTTTGTTTCTTCTTATTGCAAAAGGGTTGAGCCGTCTTATCAAGGATGCAATTTCTCAAGTCTCTTTGAGAGGGGTGAATGTTTCGGAGTCAGAGACGATTTCACATCTCCTCTTCGTCGATGATGTTTTTGTAGCACCTTTGGATCTCTTAGGGATGTCTCGGTGCTAAAAAGAATTTTGGACCTCTACTGTCGAGCTTTTGGTATGGTAATTAATGGGGACAAATCTTGTGCTTTATTTAATAATTGCTCGGAGGCTGAAGTCTTTTCTCTCCTTAATCTAATCCCAACCCAAAGAAGGGAGCCGAGTGACGAATTCAAATACCTTGGCTTCTTTCTGAAGCATGATCGCTATCGAAAGGTCGACTAGAATTGGCTTATCAGAAAGGTGGAGGCTCGTATCTCGATCTGGTCGAACAAGTTGTAATCAAGAGGGGGTAGGTTTGTTCCGATTAAGTCAGTGCTTGAAGGCATCTCGGTATTTTGGAATTCCATTGTAGCTATCGCGAAAGGAATCTTGGATAAAATTTGGAGATTAAGTTTCAAATACCTGTGGAAAGGGAATATTCAAGGAGGTGGTCTTTCTTTGGCCAGCTGGAAGACTATTGCTTCTCCTAAGGAGTATGGGGGTTGGGGCCTCAAGGATATTTGTATTTTTGCTCGTGCTCTGGTAGCAAAACCCTTTGGCGCCTCACTCAGTCCAATGCTCTATGGGTTCGATTAATGTGTTCTAAATATATGGCGAACCTTAGTATCAAGGACTGGTTCTGTTCCTCTGTAAAATCGACTAAAGGGTCAATTTTATGGAAAGCGCTGGTCGAGGCTTTCCAATTGGTGGAGCCATGGACAACATAGAAAGTAGGTAACTGTAATGATCCCAAGCCATTATGCAAGGATCATCACGGTTTTGGGTGTCTTTAAAAACTTTTCTGGTTGTGGTATTTTGTCAAACACTTTGCTTACAGTTACGTTTAGGGTTTTACTGATGTGTTTATATGTGTGTATGCAGCTATAAACAAGAATATATAACCATGGAACATACCTCAACCATATGCAATATGATAGACAAGCCAAAACATCTCAAATCTGCTTTTATTCATGAAATAGAGAAACCTGCTACAATGAAGATGCCGATTTGGAATGCTCAATAGATGGCTAAGAAGACAGACAATGGAGCTGCTACAAAATTCTCCAAGAAGATACTATAAGCCTCCAAAGGCTGGATAAGAGATGAAGACCAATGCCAAGGTAGATCTGGGCCGTATGAAGTGCCAAACCCCCATTGGAAGATGCCACGTCCTGCTAGAACTGTCAACCCCTATAATTTCGGTCCTATTGTCAAAGACCTCCAAATGCTACGCTGAAGATGCCGAACTGTAGATCGGGATGAGTGGAAACCTCTCCTGAAATCTCAAACCGAAATACCAAGGGAAACTCCTCCAAATGCTACATCCTCCAATTGAGCTGCGCCCTCCTAAAACTGCCAAACCCTACAATTTCGGCCCTGATGAAGGAGGCCTCCAAATGAGCCCAAACTCGGCCAAATAATAGATCGGGGTGATAGGATCCACCTCCTGAAGTCTCAGGTCGAAATGCTATGGATAACTCCTCCAAAGTGAATAGATATGAATCTCAAAAATGCCCTCCTTCTCTCCAATTCGTCCCACTGCTCTAGGAAATAATCTGAACCATAAAGCTCTCTCAAGAGGCACTAGAAATCATGGCTAAGGCCCTGCAAGTAAAACCCAAATGCTCAAATGTCCAAGAGCCCTCTCAAACTCCTTCAACGAATCTTCCCTCAAGAATGGTGCGCCCCCCTTGCTGGAAACCCCCAATGGTGTGCCCCTCCTCCTTCCTGTGCCTGTGACTGGTGTAGAACCCTCCTGCACTGATGTAGAACCGAACTAGAATGGTGTGGGAGAGTATTGCATCTCCGAGACCAAGCTTGGGACAAGCTAGGTGGAATCTTTCACCACCGAATCGTCCTCTAGGGTTTGTTAAGTCAAAACCCTCAAAACCCCCAATGTTGGGCTCACTAGCTAGAAGCCAGATATCAAAATATGATCATACATGAATGAATGAGTAGAGGCCCTTGCCTTTCCTTTATACTTTTTGGCTCACCTTGTCCCTCCAAAGTGTCTTTCATTTTATTAATATTTAATTAATTAATTAAATCACTTTAATTAATTAATTAACCTTTTTACCTCTTAAAAACGCCTTATCTCTCCTTGTGGCTTCCTTGGCCACTGAAAGTCACTTCTAGCCATCCCATCCTGTAGTGTTGCTCCTCCCGATTCCAATGAGCTATTACACTGAGAGGTTCCTCCAAGTAATGTGCCCAAAATGATCTCTTCAGTGAATCTAATTGACTTATAGCTCAAAATAGTCAAAATCATGGAAATCATCGAAATGCAATGGAACCAAAGCCAACCTGTGCAGAATGGCTCATAATGATGAGATATGATGAGAAATGCAGGCTGGACCTCACAATGCCTTTCAATAACCCCTGTACTCGCTATAACACCCATCTGGCTACTCTGGTCATCATAAACCTCTGCACTGTGATGATGTCCCAAAGTGGGGACATTACAGTCCTCCCTGCTAGAAAATTGCTTGTCCTCAAGCAATAACCAAATTCCCTCAAATAAAATACCAGGATCCCATGTCCACCTGTGGGATACACAGTAGAACCCATCCAAAGACGAACAATAGTACACTCCACCCCTGGATCCCATATCAGGAAGTGAATTGCAATACTCTGTGAAGCATAGTCCTGAAAGATATCAACCCTGTGAACCTCCTGCACATGACACATGGCCTCATCTCGGAATGAGTCCATCCTCCAAATCTCTAGCAAGATCCACACGGCCTCCATCAACTGCACATGTTTATTCCAGAATGAGGTACTGCAAGACCTCCGTGAGACACCCTCAAGCGCTGTGCTCCCCTCAACACTGAAGCTAAATGGAAAGTCTCGTCTGAATCATCATCAATCCATCACAGTGGATTTTGCATTTTGTCATACGTGAACTTCTTTAATATTTTCACTGTATATTTTCCTTAACTCAGGAAAATCTCATTGGTCCTTTGTCATACTTCTTGTCTCAAGAAGTAGTGCATGATTCTCAGATTCTTCATCTCTAATTCAAAAGTCAAGGATTACTTGTATCCAACAACAAGGCTTTCTGAATAAGTCATCAAAATCAGGCTCTCGTCATCAACACTGTAATAATATAGGTTTGGATCAGCAACACTCTTGCTGAAGTCCAAACTCATCAAGAATTTATCTATCTGATATAGTTTCCAACTCATGGATAGTAGTACGAAGGGAAGTATGTCGGGTTTACTGAATCAAGTGTCTCATCATAGACAACTCCCTCTGTTTGTGAGAAAACTTCTGGCTATAGATCTCGTTTTGTATTTCTGGACACTTCTATCAGCTGCGTGTTTGATCTTATAGATTCACTTGGAAGTTACCACAGATTTCCCTTATGCATCATTCTTTAAGATATACTGGTATTCTTCTGTTATAGCATCTTGCCATACTCGTTCTCCTGTTGCCTCTTTAAGACAAGGAGGCTCATCATCAATGAGGTGTCTCATGACTGAAGGATAGCTCAAAAATCTCTTTTGCTTTCTCGGAATGTGCCTTGAGAGGCTTGTATGTTTCTCTGCCTCTTGCAGAGTAAGTTTTATGCCCTACTGCAATATCTCTGAACATATCAACTGGAGCAACTGGATCAGTTGGAATAATGTCTGTCTCCCTCTGAAATGCTGAAGGGGGAGAAGGTATTGTCTCACTGTCAATCTCCATCTGAGATTCTTTGGATCTTTGAACGACTATCTCTTCTTCAAGGACAACATCTCTGCTTCTCTCAATCTTTTTTTGACCATGGATGTAGATCTGGAATGTCTTTAAAGATTCACTGTTATATCCAATAAATGTATCCTTTCTTCCTGACGGATCTAGCTTGGACTTCTTCTCTTTGGGTACATGAAAATACACTAGGCACCCAAATATCCTGAAGTGTTCAATCTCAGGCTTCACTTCGGTGAAGGTTTCTTCGGGAGTATGTTTTTTTTTGTTTTTTGTTTTAAAGTCTGACGAAGACTCTTGTTCTGAACATATATTGTGTCATACATGCTTTTGCCCATGGAATCATAGAAAGATTCTGATCATGCATTATTGTATTGGTTGTCTCAATGATGGTTTTATTCTTCCTCTTTCTCAAATAGTTTTGACTCCCTCTGAAGGATGAGCATCTTCCTTTGTTCTTAACCTGTCTGGAACAAGAAAACAAAAGGAACCAAAACAAGAATATCTCCTAAAGGAGAGTAATGGGTACATCTCTAGAATCAAAACAATTTAAGGATTGTTGTCACAGCTACAACACCTACTTGTAATGTAGCAAATTTTAGAAATATAGGTTAGAGGAATGTCAATTACAACAATCAAACCCGGAGTCTTCACTTCCAGTGTGTTGTTCCTCTGAATGCACTGAGATTCCTCTGGATCCAAGACTTCAGCAAAAGGTTCCTTCGTCCTGCAATTACCCTCATGACAATGATACAAATAATAAATATACAAGTGCATACATGAGGGTGCTGATATGATTTCTCTAATGGCACATGGTTGATCTCTGTCCTCTGACATCTTCATGAAGGAGGTGGTCATAGTGACACCTTTTTGTATCACCCATAATAAGTCTTCCTTAGAACTCTTGTCTTCCAGAAACTTGAAGTTGTTTGATTCATCAAGCTTATCTTCCAACATAGTTTTGTTCATCATAATTTTAGATCCTTCACAATCCTTTGTCAGCTGGGCTAGAAAACCTAACGGCTAGGCTAGGCTAGCACTTTTAGGTTTTGTTGGACTTATGACTGCCAATAATAAGCCTTTGAAAGATAGAACACTGGTGAGCTGAAGAGCTCCTTCAATGAGTTTCAAAAACCCTAATTCTGAAATTTTTGCAGAAATTAGCGAGACCCTAGAAACCCTAGGGCCAAAATTTCAAAATGCTCGGAATTTCACTTTGAGAGTCTCTGGAGGTGCACTGGAGGAGGCTGTACTCTCCCATGCCAAAATTAGCCCCAACGCTCAAGTATTAATGGCTAAAACACTTCAGAAAGGAGGGTCGTACGATTTTTTCTGGAAACCCTAGAAGGGCAGTACGGTTCTGCAAAAGGTGAGAGGAGACTTGGTGGATGCTTGTTCAATGGGTTTTATCAAGACCTATGCTCTGATACCATGTTGATTTTTCAATAAGCTAGGTTAAGCATGAAGTTCATTCCATTTTAGCATTTAACCATAACCATAAATGTTGTAGCAACCAAGATCACAAGAAGAAGCACCATGCACAAGAACACAAGAAGTATCCTGGGAAACCCTTCTCAACAAGGGAAGAAAACCTAGGCAAATCCTTTGCTATATTCCTCAAGAGAAAGACCTTCACCACCAAGATAAACCCTAGCACACAAGAGGGTGCTCAAAAAGACTATCGCCCAAGAGAGGTGCACACTTTTCCCAAGGAAGTGTACTTGCTTAAATTTCCAAACTCACATGAAAGATATGTTTCCTCAATGGGGAATTTACTTTTACTTATACTAACTTGAACCTGTCAACATAAGTGTCTATTGGCACAAGAGGGTCGACCTCACTAGCTTATAATATAATTAATATTAACCAGATTAATTATCTTTTACATTAATTACTAATCACATTAAGGTGGGGCCAACCTGTACCCTTTACATTACAATTAGGGTTACAGGCAGGTTTGACTCTTGAACAATATAGCAAGGGATCTGATACACCCACTAGTGCTCATCCACTAGGGGCACATCCATAAGGATGTCCATATCTCTGGCTCACTACATTACACAGAAGAACCAGATCTTCACACGTTCACCTGTGCTCGTCCACATGCACGTCCACTCTACAGATCTTCTTTCCCACTGCCTCACACAGGAGAATCATTTGGAGTTTGTCGTCAACTTTGCTGCTCAGAGGAGGCTAATACATCTTCTTCATTTCGGTTCACATGATGATGCACCCAACACTTTGGGATTTCACACGTTCACCTTGTGCTCAGCCACAGGCACATCTAACTCAACAAATCGCCTTTCCCACTGGATAATCATCTGGAGTTCTTCTCAACTCTCTGAATGGAGGAGGTCATCTCTACGTTCCAACTTTGTCTTAGGTAGGAACCACGTACCCTTCTTAGGGCTTTCTCTTAGGTTTGTAAACTGGAGAAAGACTCACATAGCTGCAATGATCCACATCTCACAGGTTTGTAAGATGGAGAATGTCTCACATAGCTGCAATCATCAACAATCATGAGAATCACCACTACCCTCTTCTTCCCTTCGATACCTTCCCCCACCATGACCATGAGAACCAAAAACGGAATGATAAACCAAAAGAAAACCATTTTCTTCAAGTTTTAGATGAACAACTTGCAAAAAAATGAGGGAGAAGAAGGAATGGGAAAGAGTAGGAGAGGAGGAAAGAAACATAAACAAAGTTAACCCAAGGAAATGAGGGAGTTGGGGTTTAGGCTTACCTCTTTAGCTCTTGAAACTTGAAAGTTGAAACCTTAGGAAGATGGTTTTCTTTGTTCTCTCCTCCAAGCTCCTCTTTACTCACTCTTCCAAGGTCTCCTTTGCTTTCTTCTCCAAGCTCTCACAAATATGCACTCTCAAGCTCTCTTGTGCTCTCTCCTCGAAGCTCAAGATGAAAGAATGAGGAGAATGGAGGGGAAAGAGCTCCTTTATTCTCCTCATTTCTTTCTCCTAAACCCTAAGCCTAAGCAAGGCCCCTCCCTCTCTCAAAAAAAATAAAAGAAAACTCAATTTGTTTTAAGTCCGCGGGTCCCACTTGGAAACGTGCGGGTCATCCTGGAATCACGCATGAAGCGTCCTAGGAAGCGCTAGAAGCTCCCTTTGAAGCAGACTTCAAAATTCTAAAGCGAGACGCTTCCAAAAAACTAGGGAGCGTCTAAATTTGCTCCGAAGCGCGCTTCCAGGGGAGCTTCCTGGATGAATCCGCTCGGAGCGTGATTCGGGGCTTCGGAGCGGGGGAGCGAGCTTCCTGCAACATTGAACCCAAGGAAACAACAATCCTTCCAAATCGTCTAGCCTGGAATCCAAGATGAACTAGGGTTTAATAATTCTCTAGGGTTGTAAACGCTCTTACTTCCTAGAGAAAAAGAACCCTAGCCAAGCCTTGCAACAAGGGTGTAAACCCTCTTACTCCTTGTGGCAAGCCTTGTAGCCTTTCGATAGCAAGCAAGAATAATTTTTGGTGGAGGGTGTAAGCCCTTTTACTCCTCCTAGGGTTTTAAGATATTTTTCTTGAATTTAAACAAGATGACAATAAATTGCAGAAATTACTCACCAAATCCAAGAGATAGCATGCAAGAAAACCCTTACTACCAAGAATCATCCAATGATTTTCCAAAGAAAACCATCCAAGAGGAGTCACTAGCCTTTAATGCTCCAATAGACAAGTATTGCATCCATTATGACAAGAAAAAGAGAGGCCGAAATTGCAGTCCAAGAGTATTTTTCTTAGTGATGAGTTATGTCAAAATGAAAATGACTTGCCTCTATTTATATGAGGAAAACCCTAGTCATGTTTGTCCACATTTGTCCACTTTTACATTAAAAACCGTAATTTTAGGTCAAAACACAAAGTTACAATGCTAAATTAGCAAATCAATTTGCTCTTTTTCCCACATAGGCTACAAAATGAATAAGAATAGAAAAATGATGGCATGTATGCCCATAAAGCTCCTCTCCAAGGTGGCACGTGTGAAAGTAAGCCTCCAAAGGCTAGGACATCAAGCTAGGAAGGTGCCACGTCATCCCCAAATCAAGAAATAATGTGGGGTCTCAAGCCCACAACACCACCAAGTGCACTAAATATGTCAAACGTCCCCTCAAAGGTGTGACATCATGCTACCCAAGAGGAACGTTTGGGCATAGGAGGGTGACGTCCTCTCCTTTTCATGTTTCCGAGCCTCTTTCATGTGCTAGAGATGTCATCCAAGGTGCAACGTTCATCATCCTAGGCCTCCAATGTGTGGGGCGCAACATCCATCCAATGGGATTTCATGCCCCTATGGAGGTCCAAGTGGCTTAGTCCCTTCATGAATGACTTCATCGGGCAAGGTCCTGTAATAGACAAGCAAATACACCCTCCAAGGGTTCACAAGTCATATGAATCATGCCAAGTAAGCCACATTTAATAAAAGAACCACCCAAACAAGTGCATTAAGTCCCCCCTCAACAAAATAAACAAATGCTCAAAGACCTTATAAACTTTGCCAAATTTAGGTATGGGAGGGGTGTCATGGTGCCCTATTGGGTAGGCCAATCCCCAAGTCAAGGAATGTTTCCCAAGAAGACCCTCTCTAGACCCTATAATGAGTATGAGGTGGATGGGAAATAATCTTGGGTATGGGGTTCTTGACATATCAAGGGCTCATATTGTCTCATTTATGGGTGTTTTTATGGAGGGTGCGCTGCACCCCTTCATTTGTAATGCAACATTTTTCCAAGCCCTTTATTTGCCTTTCCTTTTTTTATGGTCCGAACATTGAGTGCTATGTGCAATGGAAAGAAAAGGAGCACTGCAATGCCACTTGAAGTTAGAACACATTGAGTGCCATATGCATTGGAAATTAAAGAACACCGCAATGCATTCCCCCATCAAGCGAGACACTTTTTTTTATTTCTTTTAAGAGTACTTTATTTTTATAAAGAAGCGATTCATGGCTCTTAGGAAGTTTAGGGCAAGCATCTAGAAGGATAAATTAGGGCTTTTGATTTTTACAATGCTAGTTGCAACACCTTTGTGCCTTTAGCCCCTTCTTCCCATGAAATGAGGTACAAGCCCTTCTTGGGGTCATTGAACCTGAAATCCAAAGGTGAGGAAACAGAGGGGAAGAAGTATGGAAAGTGGTAAGTAAGAATGGTATGATGACCTTTCAAGGAGACCCCCTAGTAGCAACCCTTTTCCCGAGGGTGACCAACTTACTAGGATACCATGTCAACCACCAAGGTGAAATTAGGCCAAAGATATAATTTCCAAGCAAACGTTCCATAATCAAGAAAGGACTCTTTGCAAAATGCCCAAATGCTTCAAATATTAAAGTGACACTTACCATGAGACTGGACTTGTTACCTCGTGAAGCAAGACTTGTTGTCTTCTATGAACCAAGCTGGTGTGGCAGACGCTGCTATGCCGTGACAATGAGTGATGATGCGTGGTGGAGAGGAGGGGCTCAATCTGCTCAATGTAGGCTCTGCTGGTGAATCTGACTCTCGACACTCCATGTCTGCTACCTGCGGGCCTCGAGACATCATCTCCTTAATTACCCCTAGGCTGGGGGGGTAACACTAACTATTGATGATCACTTAGGTCTTATGCCCAAAACACCTAATAGTTCATATGTAAAGACTAATGCTCTCATTTTGTTAGTAGATGGTAATTCTAACTTAGAGACCGATTCTTTCACATTCTCAAGGATCATAAATTTTCCACAAAACCTTGATGGCATTTCCATTAATAATGATCTCCTTGGAAAATTGTTGAAGGTTCTTGACTTCAACGACAAGAATGACATCCTTCGCTTTGAATATAATTTCTCTTTTACATATCTTATTCCATATTTAATGTAATGAACCGAATGCTTAAAATATCATAATTAGAATGTATATGATATATGATCCCAAGGGAGCCATATGTGAGTTAAGTAAATGTACATGTAATGGGTAAATATATGTAATAGTGGTTTGCCAGGTTAAATGTACATGTAATGGGTAAATATATATGTAATAGTGGTTTGCCTTGTTACTCCCCCATGACTAGGGGTAACTAGAGGAGATCATGTCTCATGGACTGCAATGAAGAAAGTGATCCTGACCTTTATAATGATCAACATGTCCATAGATAGCAACCCAATAGCCCCCCTTAGATTGCCTCTTTTTCAGATCAGCCAAGCTTCTCACATCCAGTCAACTCGGTGTATAGGAGATGGTAAGCCAACGTCACTATGAGGAATGCTAGTCCTTTTTTCATATGAAGTGTTGTGATTAATTTACTAGGCATGTGAATGGGGATCATTGGCTGAAGTTGGATAATGGATCACTAGCTCAAGAAGTTATGTTTGTTTCCTTCTTTCACCTTGGTGGCCAACATCTATGCCCTAGTCCCGTGTTGTCACCGCTCAGGGAAAAGGGGTACTACTGGGCGGCCCTGACAAGGGTAACATTTCGTTTCCCCACCATACTTAACACTTTCCATCCTGGAGCCTGTCATAGTGCACCAAACTTCGGTAATGGGTCATGGTCCATTCTCTCATGAGAAGAGGGGCTGAAGGCCCAGAGGTTGATTGCAGCTGCTAAGAAAAAGAAGAATAAAGAAAGAATAGTGCTCACGAAAGAAAGTATAGCAAAGGACTCTCAAAAGCTAGTACAAACTTGAGCTCTACCCTTTCGTGTTCGCCCCAGTCCCAAAGCAGTGACGCTATAGCTTGTAACCTTATAAAGGGGATTTGCAAATAGGATAAGAGGACAATAAAAAGGCAGATTAAGGGGTTTGGAAAAATGCAGCGCCTAGAAAGTTGTAACTCAAGAGCAAGCACAACCTCCATAAAGGCGCTCATAGAAATGGACTCGATGACACCATGAGCCATGAAGTAAGTCCGACACGTACCTTTATCACACTTACTCTTGAAGGGTTCTTTTCTTTCACTAATTCCCCCAGGACATATCCCTCTACTTGGGTCTTTTCTTTCACTGTTTTGGTTTGCACACCTAATAGGGTCAGATGAAGGTCCGCCCATATTCAAATTTGTCAACTTAGATAAAGTCATGAGCTAGTGTGAAATTTGAAGGGCATACTTGGTGTGAATTATTCACGCAACTTATATCTTAAGTAACAACTTTCTTTGCATGATTCGAGGACTGGTATATGTTATGAACATTGGCTTTACTTGATTTCATACTTTGTTTTGATTTGGATGCACCTGACATGATACTTTGAAGGACGCCACATGATTTCACCTAGGACTTTGTGCCTTTATTGCAAGATGTGGCATGTGTGATGCAGAGCATTGAGTCACCCAGTGGCTCAAGACATTCAGATACTAGCTCTCATGCCTTTTGGACCTTGGACGTTGGACAGGTGGGCTTGATTTTGATAGATATGGTCATGATGACACACTTATGGGCGGGAAGCCCATACTTTGGATAGTGCACCCACACATTACTTGATTGTTTGATGGAGGACGTTGCACTTGGTTTGACTTGGACAACATACGGAGATGATGTACACCCTCCTCCACCGTGCACACCATCTTTCACACCTTGGCTGCTGGGCCCTTTTGATGATGATGTCATGCTAGGGTTTGATGGAGATGTTGGGGTTTGCCTGCCACATGGACACCACATGATGATTTGAGGTGGCATGGCAATTCTCCAACCTTGCTTGCACTTTGGATGATGACACGTGGCCTTGGGAGGCCCTCCTTCACCCCTAGGAGGCTTGACATCACCGCATGTGTGGTTTTATGATATATATTTGGATTTATTATTGTTGTAGAGGCTGTTTTGGAGGGGTTGGCCCCACTTGTATCTTAAAATTATAAAATTTTGTGGACAATAACACTTGTTTACCTCATATAAATAGAGGGAGTGCTCATGTCATTTTTCATCATCACTTCTCCCCTCACACAAGTGAGGAGGAGCTTTAGAAAAGTTCACTATCTTCTCTTGTCTCTTGGATCTCATGCACACTTTTTGAAGGAGGATTATTCGTGGATGCTTTACTTTATTGGATGATATCTTGTTGCAACTAGGGTTTCTCTTGGCATAGCAATTTGGATAAGTAAGTAATTTGCTTTAAGTTTATATGTTTGCTTATGGTATAATTGTTAATTGCTATCTTGTTGCATGTTACTTTGCCCTAGTTAAACCCTAGGAAGGAGACATAAGCCTTTCTCTCTTTTAATACTTTTGTTTGTCCATGATTGGTGAAGGCATTAAGAGACCTAGTCTCTTGCTAAGATTCAAAGGCTTAAGGTCCAAGAGGCTTTTCACCTTAAGGTTTTGATCTTAGTCATTTGATCCTTGACCTAGGTCATCTAGAAAACGACATCTAGGGCCCAAGAGGCTTTGCACCCTAGAAATCATTTTATTGAAGGTTTAGTCCTAAGGCCCAAGAGGCTTTGCACCTTAGGGTTTGAACCTCATTCTTCTAAATTATCTAAGTCTTTCTTCAAGTGTTTCATGCTTGACTCCATTTTCCTTAGAAAGACAACACTAGTCTAGAACCCTCTTTGTGGTGAAAAGTACCTTTAGAATTAGCATTCTCTCTCTCTCTCAAAGTGATTTTACTAAGCCTACTAACTCTAATTTTAGCAAACAAATGATATTTATTGCTGCTGTTATAAAAGTTTGCTACAGCCACTAGGGTTTACTTTAATTGCTGCATACATACTTGAAATAGTGGCTAAACTTACTCGGAATCATAGTCTAGCAATTGGATATTATTGTACATGTTGAAGGCTTAATTGCCATACTTCCGTGTACGTTTTCTTATTGCTCTTGCAAAAGATTATTTGCTGTTAATTGTCTTACTGCTGTAATTTGCAACAACAATTGGTTTATTTGCTTATCTAGTGGCTAAGAGGTTATTAATGAGTTATATAGCTTGGTAATTGTCTATATTATGCTTTGGATTGTTTATTGTCTTGTACAGGTGAACCGATTACCTTGTTACCTTCGTTACCTCTCCTAGATCTAGACCTAACATTTAGGTGACCAAGATATGGGGTTGTAGGCTCGGCTAATCTTGCTATTTGATCCCTTGAGGTCACCAGGGAAGCCTCCCTTGTGTTGGACCTTCTTCCATCACTAAAATGAGGGAAGTATCTACTTAGGTGACAGTGGTAGAAACTTCCAATTGTTACACTAGATTGGGATCTTGTGGAGGGATTTGCACAAGTACAAATCCTGTGATAACATGCCTAATAATGAAGGGGCCACATGTGCAATGTGTGAATAGGTATATATAGAGATCATGTAGTCAGTATTCAGGACATGTGATTTGGATGTGTAAATGTATTGGGGTATTTGAAGGAGGTTTTCCTATTGTTCAAGGAGTTATTGTATAACTCATCTCTATTATCTATCTTAAAGTTGTTCTCCACACTCACTTTGGTGTACATGGTGTGTACTTATGGTTTATTGTGACATTTTAAGCATTTGGATCGTAACATTTAATCTTTGGATGGTTGCAAATTTTTTCTTCTCTTTGAACATTCACAATGACACATGGTTTTCATTGGGAATTATTGACATCTATCAAACATTCATTCCCATATATTGCCTTCTCTTCAATTTCAGACCTTTTTTGCCTTTTTTTAATTCTCGTGGCTCAGTTTTTTGGTATACACAGTCAGTAGCTTCCAATGTCTTGTCTTCATGAACTTTCCTGGTTTTCAGATTTTTTTCTTATGTGTTTGTGTGTTAGAAGGGGGAGGGAGGGGGTTAACCGTTATTTATATTATATAAGAGAGTTAAGGTTATCCTTTTTCGTTGATTTAATTTAATTTTTTTGTCTTTATTTTTCATTTTATTGCCAGGAAATGGTGTGAGATTATTTGATGTTTCAGATATGAATCATGACCACATCCTGGACAGATCTAGATACTCATTGGTATCCTAGTCAACAAGTTAAATAATGTAATTACTATTAAAATGCTTGCTTTCTGGTCTGTCATGAATTTAATATAATAATTCCAAGGTATGATGCTTTTTTCACTTGTTGCTACTTTTGATATTTCTTGATTTGTCATGATTGAATGGTGCATTGTAGGTTGGATTTCAGCAATTACCTTTCAGAAAGCAAGGTGATAGTTTTATTCAAAGCCCTAAAGTAGTTGAGAGAAGCAACAGTGGTGAAGCAAAACAGTTGAAATTACGACAGTATAAAGAAATGGGTTTTCTAGAGCGAGTTTGGGAAGATCCTTCTATTATAAAGTGGAACAAACGAACTGCTCATGTACCTCTGCATTGCCATGCTACAGTTGAAGGTACCAATTTTATCTTCTAATTTTTTCCATTGGTAAGAAATAGATTGGAGGGCCGGTTTGCAATATGTGACTTTGTGATGTATGTGTTGAACATTCAAGATAGGATGAAATTGTTATGTAATGTGTAAATTATAAAAGTTATTGTTATCTTTGTATTATAGGTTATTGATCTACCAGAATTGAATGTTTACTGATGCTTCCTTGGACCAGAATTTAAAATAGGTTAAAATCTGCAACTATATGTTTTGATGCATATGAATTGTATGGAAACAATGGGGTTTTCAGGCATTTGTCTGTTTCTTGTGATGGCATGCACGTGGGGAATGGTCCCATATCCAGCTGTGCAAAAGTTAAGCCTATAAGCATGAAAAGCATGTGAATGTTATGGTCCAATGTTAAAGCTTGGTTTGATCTGATACACAGAAACAACAATGTGAATACTTATATACAAGAATGAAAACCCAGGAGATCAAGAATGCAAGTAGAAAGGTGATTGTCATAATTGTACATATGCTGTACACTTATTTCTATAAGACATATATAGGATTATAAAACTGTAGGATAGTGATCATCTTTGACCAAGTCTCCAATAAAATACAATAAAGTAGGTGAGTGATCATTTTGGACTAAGTCACCAAAAATGGACAAAAGACAAGTGTACTAAAGTACAAATGATAAATGTAAAGTACGAAAGGGTTCAAGTACAAATATAACAAATGTGTGAACATATCCACTAGACTACTCATCAGTTTCTCCATGCTTTAGAGGAAATCGTTCCTGATTTCTAGTGAAGATGGGGAACTGCTACTTGAAGGATGGCATGGACAACCACTTGGCTTGAGAGGGTAATCTCCTTTGTGGCCCACCAAGTGGTGATTTAACATTGTCTGGTAGGTTGGGTGCAGACATCAAGAAGTGTATCTTTTAGAAGAGGACACTGAAAAATTGGAATTGTGTCCTTAGGATGTGTGATTGGAATTGATTCCTCCGAATGAGGGTGTTCATAAAGCTCGGGCTGGGTGACATGTACCACATCATGGATGCAAGCTGATGCATATGCATCTATGAATTTGCTAAATACGATGGTGCACTAGGAAAGTGTAATGAAGGCAAGTGCACCAAACAAAAGTATGAGGAAGGAAAGTGCACAACATGATGATAAGGCATACGCGCAACATAAGGAAAGCATACAATAGTAAGAGATGAGCACATGAGGTAATGATGTTAGCAAGAGTGCGGTTAGTGCGACAAGTGCAACAAGAGCGGATGTCAATGTGACAACATGCAAGTGAAGATGAAGGGTTGTGGATGGAAGGTGAAGCAACAAGCATGGATTTTTAGGCACCAAACGAACAAAAAAGGTCAGGAAAGGAAGCTCAAGGGACATGGAGGGAGCTGAAGAGTTCAAGGAAGCTAGAAAATCAACAAATGTGGAAATAAATAGGATGGGGACCGTTAGGGTTGGTTGGACAGTCTTGTATCAAAGTTAATAGTGTTAGGAGTCTGCTGTAGGACTAGAGTAGAGTACTGAGGTGTAGACAAAATTTTGTTCATGTAAGCTGTTTATTAAGTAATGAGGATGAGTAGACTGATTGGCCTACATGTGTAATTTTAGTTTGTATTGCTATCCAATAAATGCATGTGGATTTCCTTGATGCAATTTTGCTCTAACCTATATATTGCAACATGTTGTGCATAGTCTATAAGAGGTTGGGCATTTGGGGATGTCATGCCCTCGACTGCATTGTTTGGTACCATAGCAAGGTTGGAACCTTTGGGAGAGTAATTGAGCAAGAGAAAGGCTTAGAGAAGGCACTGTGAGGTGAAAGAGAGAAGAGATGGTGAGAAGAGGTGGAAGAATGATAATGGATAAAGAATTGCATGCATTAAGGATAAGAATTGGAGAGCAGACTATAGACTCAAGAATCCGAAGAGAGTTGGCCTAGAACTAGAAGAAGGAAAAAAAACTAAAATTGAAGACAAAGATTTTGCACGACAATCCATGAGGTTGTTGAAAAAAAAAAGGGAAACAAAGATAAAGGTTTCTACTAAAGGCTCATGGCTTGACTATGGAGGAGATAGTTGAGTTCATTCCTTGTGGACCAGCCCGCAAGGAAACATATACATACTTGGATTGGGTGGACAGGTACATGACATACATGGGCACACTCTGGGATACAGGTTCAGGTAGAGTGGTGGATATAGTAACGCCTACAAGATACAAGATGGTATAGGACGATTCAGTGATAGGCAACAATATGCAGGGGTATTCATTGGCACACGGTAGTGTACGATGGAGTTTTTGTTGAGTTTTGGTGTACCTTGAGAAGTGGTTCCCTTGTGGTTTGGAGCCTCTAACCACAAGAGGGAGATGTTGGTACTCTTGTACTTTGTACTTTATGTCTAATTTCACTTTGACTTAGGAGATTTAAGTCAAAAGTGAAATTTGGTCAAATTAACCTAAAGTGACTATTAATTCACTTTGTGGGTGAATTGAGGGACATAAAGTAAACTAAGGGAACTTAACCCAAAGTGGGTTTTGAGATGAGATTATTGTGGGATGATCTCAACCATTGATTAGGAATGGCTTGGGATGATCCTAGCCATTCACTTTTAGGTTTCCTTATGATTTGCTCAAAGAGGGCGCAAGAGGCCTAAGGAGGCTCATTCACTCTTATGTTCACTTGGAGAGCTTGAGGAGGAGCATGAGCATGAGGTTGGAGGCATTGGAAGAGGGCAACTTGGGTGCTTCTATTCATGGAGGAGCTATGGGAGCTAGAGACTCTATTATTTAGTGGTGATCACACTTGCTTGGAGGAGGGCGCACCATAGGAGGAGGGCACACGCCTAACAGGGAGGAACTACAGTTGGAGGAAGTCAGATCTGTTTGTTTCAGTGGAGAGGTAGCACACAAGAGCACATTCGTGTGCAAGGGATTCTTCTTCAGAGCATCCAGGGTCAAGGGCGCTTCACTTCAGTGGATTTTGCAACAAGAAGAAGAGGCACACTAGTCTTGGGCGCATTTCTTCCTGGTTCCTTTGGCAAGTCTCGAGAGGAGCTTGCTTTGTTTACAGGTTCCATTATATTGTATTTCTTGTCGTACTCTATGCTTTAGACACCACTTATATATACTTCCATTCCAAACTAGTTTTCCCCGGTGGGGGGTTTTATCCAGGGTCATGTTGACCAAAAATACCTGTGTTCATTTCATGCATGCTTAGAGTATAGATCAACTTACTTGTGTTGTTTAATCTAGAGGAAGTGTACTTGTTTTGAGTTATATTGCAAGTGCTAACTTTGGGTTACGAAAACACTTGCAAGGGCACCTGAAAGAATACTTAACCTACAAAAACTATGGTCAGAAAGTCACTAAACTATTTGCTGTCCTTAAACAACAAAGCACAGTTTTGAAGGTTGAAACTTAGAGCCAATCTCAAGGTCAAAGACAAACCTTAGTTGGCAGCCTCATAGGACCTCAATTTTCTTCAGTTTTGGGGCGTTTCTTCTAGGGAGACCTCCTAATAGAGTCCTCGAGCATACCATTGAGTTCAGGTTACGAAGGATCGATGAGTGGATGGGTGAGCCTCAGGGTGCAACATATCCCTTGATGACCAAGCTTCATCTGGGATATCATCAGATGAGGGCCAGGGAGCAGGATAGTCACAGGTCTGCTTCCAGACTTCCTTATGATTTCCTCGTCATGCCCTTGGGGTTGACCAATGCACTAGTCACTTTCTAGTCTTGCAGGCAGTGGTAGAGGCATCTATTGCTATTATTTGATGCCCTCATTATATACAACATGACATGGAAGTTTCACTAGAGTCAGTTGGATGAGACAGGTGGTACTGTGGCCATGTCATAGGTCTTTCATTTGGACCATATGATCAGTGCGCAAAGTGCACAGGTAGAGATCCAAATTCTGTTGGATCAGTTCACAAAGATTTCAGTAGGCATTGGGAGTGATGGAGTTCCAATTTGGTGGTGGGACCCTGTTATTCATCGTAGTGATAGACTGCTTCAGATGATGAGGGTGATCGACAGGGTTGTGACAGTGATTGGTCTGCGTCATTGTGGGGATGTTGTGAGAGGAGTTGTTGCGCCTTGTTCAATATGGCGAGGTAGATTTTCCCAAGACTGCAATTAAGGCTTTCTTGCTGTTGTAGATGAGATAAGTAATAATGAGAATCTCCTTGTTGTCAACCAATGTCTTCGCTGTTTGAAATACCCTTGAACTGCTAGAACAAAAATTTAAGACTGGAAACTTCAAGCAACTATTGCTGTTGCAAAAATGGAATACTTGGTAAGCCTTTAGAGGTCTCAACCAACTGTAACACCTCAACAAAAGTCAATAAATTTTTCAGCCAACTCAAGAAGTATCTTCGGCCTTGCTGTAGTGTGCTGTAGTTGGGGCCTCACAGTCCTATGGGTACCTTTAGTAGGACTCGTAACAAGGAACAGGCCTGCGGCCTAGCTATAAGGTCTCTCAAAACTGCGGCTTGGTCTGCGGGACCTCTTCAAGCTTGCGACCAGGCCTTAATCTCCCCCTTAAGACTGCGATAGGGTTCTAATGTCCTTCAGGACCTGCGGCTGGGGCTTCAAGCCCTTCCCTTTATGCTGCGGATAGGGCTCAACATGTGCGGCTTGTGGTTAGAGCCTTAAACATGCTTGTGATTAGGCTGAAAGGGGCTTCTTTGGACCCGCGATCAGGGATACCAACCCTTAAACCATTTCGTTGCCTCTTGAAACCTTCTTGAAGGTGTTGTAGTTTACTTTAAAACAATTCATTCAAAAATTGTCTCTGAAATTGTGCAATGGCGGATCTGATAGTTCTGATACCATGTTGTTTTTCTAGCTTCAGATCTGATGATTCATTTCTTATGATAATGTTAACCAGATTTATGCCTTTTACATCATAAATTAACCATACACTGAAACATACAACTAACTAGCAGCGGAAATAAACAAGGATCAACATGCACAAGAGACATAAGAAATACCTTGGGAAAACCCCAACAGGGGGAAAAACCCAACAACCTTTTCTCTAGAAGAATTTCGTGCCAAATTTGAAGACAGTACAAAGATTTCCCCGCCAAACCTTGCTCTTCAAGAGACATAGAGCAACTAGAAATACACCAACAAAATAGAACAAGATAAATACCCCAAGAGACCTTAGATGAACCCTTGCCGCGATTGCCTCAAATCTGTGGTTTCCTTCTTTTAGCTCAATGAACTTCTTGTGTTCAAATGAGGTGAGACATCCCTTTATTTATACTGGAGAGATGACCTTTCAAGAGGCACCTTTTCGTGAGGTGTCTTTATGCTGGGGCCGACTTTTCCTTTAGGTTAATAATCAAATATTAATTTAATACCTTTTGGTAGGGCCGACTTTTACAAGTACACATATTCTTTTCTAGAATATTCTTTTTCGAATATATACATTATGAAGACCGACCATAGTTACAAAAATTCAGCAGGTGTTACGCATCTTTCAGATTGGTTTGGGACCTGGGGATCATCAGTAGTTTCAGTTTGGTTGAGTTTGTTGTTCCTATGGGTGTGATGGCATTGCTTGAGGACAAGCAATCTTTGGGAAGGGCGGATTTGTCATGTCCCCATTTTTAGGTTCCCCTGTTCAACAGTCGGAAATGACTTCCGAGGTTTGTTAGTGAAGAAAAAAGGAAGTCAAGGGTTATTTAATGTCACTTAGTTAGGAGATGTTACATTTTTAAAGTGACATTAATTAAAAAGGACATAAAGTGACTTTTAGATTAATAAGTTACTTAAACATTATTAAACATGAATTTTAATCTTTAAGTAAAAAGGTAAAAGGGGAATAAGGGTCATGTTTGTTGGGTATGTGTTATATTCTTTGCACAACTAGTTCTCGTGCCTGCTACATTGCTTCGGGCGTGCAGGGGGATTTGAGTGGGGGCCACTAGCCCCCCCGATCTTTTTTGCCCCGGGAAATGTGTCACCTTTTTTTTGCCTCGTTTTTCATGTCCATTATTGGGCTGTTTTTCGGCACATGGTTTTTTGCCGATGGTTTTCTATTTTCGGTTAAGGAATTATGGTTGTTGACTAATCCAGGTCATTGGGTTAGGGTTTTGGATGCCGTTGGCTCCTATATGTATATTGTATTGTAAACAATGTAGGATAATGAATGAATATAGAATATGCTGGTTTTCTCGGTTTGAGTTTCCAGGGGAAAAATCTCTGTGTAATGTGTGTATTTGCCATTATATCTTTTCTGTTCTTTTACTGAAAATCTGTTTGCAGTAAATAATTATACAAGGTTAAAATCTACAATGTTTGATTTAGTCAAAAGGGGAAATTTCTAGAAGGGCATAGAGAAAGAATAAAAGGAGGGGTAGCGCTTCACTTTGCATTATGTTTTGGATTGATCTCTTTGGAGTGCTCTTAGAGCCAAGGTTTTCGTTAGGGTTTTTGCAAAACCCTTCCTTTGTAGTTTAGTTTCGGTGGTGCAATATCCACCCTAGCTAGACAAGGAGGAGGATCCATCTAGGATCTTCATCTGGTGATTTGAATTCAGTTTTGGGTTGTAGCAATTTGCTTGGAGAGATTGTGGCACTTGGAGAGTTTGATCTCATCTATGGAGGAGGCCATGACGTGGTTCCAGGTTTTTAGCTTGTATTGTGTGTTTTTCATTGATGTATTGCAACTGCCATAATAGCCATTGTATTGCTCTATTCAGATCTTCATTCATAATAAAAATACTCCATGCTTCTCTTCTATTCCATGTGTATCTAGATTCGCTGCAATATGTTTGACGAAATGTCTTTAGTATAATGAACGCAAAGTATTTGTAGAAAAATGACAGCCAAGAACAATATAATTGCATATAAGATCTTAATATCCTAGCCTAGCCTAGTTGGGGATATTACAGGTTGGTTAACATAACTGAACCTGACAACATTAAGGATATCAAAGCTAACTCCACGGTCATGGAGGTGTTTGCGTGCGCTGGTAGGGTTGGATTCCTCGAGTGATTTCATGGCTCAGATACCCAATTGGAAATGGAATTCGCCCAAACCTTTGATGGTAGTCAAGCTACATTGCGACAATTAACGATTTCAGTCTCGGAGGAGTCAATAATCCAAGTAACAGGGCCTTCATGACAGGTAGAGAAATGGTACACAAATTTCGGAATTCCAGGTGAGAACTGGTCTCAATTCCTCACAAAACCTTCTCCATTGCTCGATCTAAGAAAGGGCATACAAAGGGATGCATTATCTCCTCCCTGGAATGAGGTTTTCTTTTTACAGAAGTTTATTACCTGCGAAGGTAGGCTCAGTGTGGCATATCACTACCACATTTTGATCCTTATGCACTTGAAGGAGGATAAACCGCTCAATATGCCCTATTACCTGGTCAAGATCCTAACAAAAATGGCTGAGGCTGTAAGGAAATGAAGGAGCCTTGAAACCGCATTATACCATAAAGGGTTTATCATGGTGCTCATCAATGCTGAGTTGGAACGATTAGGTGTTCCCTGGAAAACGTTTGCAAAGTGAATGACAACTAAGACGCGGGCGAGGGTTTTGCCACCGCGAAAGGGGCTCGACCACGTGCAACTATAGGAGGCTACGACATCAGGGCACTGTCGCTCGACAAGAGTATGATGATGCAATCCTTGCCCATTTCTGAGTGAGAGTGGGAGAGTATGTCGATTGATCGCATCACAGGTTTATTGAGGGTGCAGGGAGAAGATAGTATGTCATCAGAGTTCATGCACTTTCCGGTGATGTCTTTGGAGTGTGGGGCAGCACATGTGATAGAGTTATCCAATGGGGAGATGTTTAGAGTCCACGAGTAGCTCAGAGTCATTTCCTGTGATCGGGAGAGACTTCCTTTTTCGATATTTGAGATCAAGCATGGCAGTAGATTTGCTGGCCATGACTTCATATGGATGTTTATGCGGGCTACTATTCATGGTAGTAGGTTCAACCTTTACAGGTATTTCAACTTGGAGTTCTAGGAGAGGAGAATGCAGGTTGGGCACGACGTTTGGATGGTTATGATCATGGTAGCGCAACGACAACATGGTGGTTCCTTTCTGATATTAGCTTGGGAACCCAAGATTCCAGTACTAGACAACTCAGCAACTGACACTGAGGTGAGAGCCAGTTTTTGCTTCCATGAGAGTGGTTACCCAGTAGAGCAGTTCTTTGAGGGGTTGATCGAGTTGTTGTGGGACCGAGTTGCTATACTTAGCAGCAGTTTTCAGGAGGCTTCTTATATCCATATTGTTGACCACCTATTCAACTAGGGGGTCAACTCCATGTACCATGAATATATGCACCTAATGGTGCTACCAAGTTGAAGACTTGTTGGTTCTACAAGGCAATTTTGGCCTTCAACACATTTTTGTAAATGGAATTTCCGCTCCCCAGCGTGGGATAGTAATGTAATAGGTCTGCATGGATCATAGTTAGGTCGGTTACCTTAGGATTTCTTCATTAGGAGAGTCCTTTCACCGAGTGTTTTTTATCCTCAGGTTATTAATTTGGCCTAACCAACCTTAATAATTTCCCTTGAGTTTTTCACTCCCACACAATAAATTCTCCAAAGTGGTGAAAGGTGTTCTAATGAAGTCATCCTTTGGTAGCTAGTGTTTAGGAATGATGTAAATGACCATGTAAGACAACTCAAAAAATTTCGCGGAATTCCGTCGAGTCTAGATAGTTTTTTTTTTAATTAATTAAAATTTCCTAAGGTTGGGAATTTAATTAATTAATTAATCAATTAATTTTTGATAAATATTGTAAAAACTAGGTCCCTGTGCTTTTGATAGGGGTATTTGTGCTCAAAAGAAATGGAATGAGACCCCCTACACCCTTGGACAAAGTTTCAGCTCAGTTGGACAAGTTCAGCTAGGCCTTTGTCCATGAAGAGTCAGAGTCAGTAAAAAATCAGCATGTAATTGGCTTAGTTAAAATCACCGAATTTTGTAATAATCATGAAAGTCATGAGAGAGTATGGGAGAAGTGTCCCAATAGCCTCCTCTAAGTTAGGAAAGCAATTTCCAACTTAGAAAAACCCCCTTAGCCTAACCCACAACCCACACTCACCATCCTCTTAGAAGAGGGGCACCCCCCTCTTTGCCCAATATCTCATAAAAAATAAATTGAGCCATGGGGACCCCCAATACTTTGCAAAAGTTTCCCACTTGACCTCACTTGACTTTTAAATAATAGGGAAAGGGGTTTCCCCCTTCCCAACTCAACCCTCATCCATCCACTTGCTCTCATGAAGCTAAAGTGGGACCCTCCTCCTTTGGATGGGTGACACTTGGGGCCCGTCCAAGTGGGCTCCCTCCTCCTCCTCCTTTCTTATAAATTGAGGCCTCTCCTCCTCATTTTACCATCTCTTCTCATAGCACTTCTACTATGCCCAATTTCCTCCTCTCCTCTCCCTCTCTTTCTCATGCTCTCTCATGCTCTCTCATGTGTGGATATTGCTACAAGTATTTGTAGTGACATTTTGGTGGATAATAAAAGAATCTTTGGAGAATCTTTGTTGTACATTGGGAGTCTTCTTGGTGTCTCCATTTCTTATGTGTGAGGTGATATCTTTCTATTTAGTTTTGCATTTTGCTTCACTAGTTTATGCTTGGAGACCCAAGCAAAGTATTTTGCTTGGGTGCTATTGGTAGTAGTATTGCTATTGATTTTGTGGTAGTTTCATAGTAAGTTTGGAAAGTATTTTGCAAGCTTCTTTGGATGCTCTCACCTCCAGGTTTCTTTGTGTAGCAAGAGGCAAGCTTACTTGGGATTCACTAAGGGATTGGAAGATTGGTTTTAGAGTTGAAAGCCACTTCTTTTAATCTATCAAAGTTTCTATGATTATCTAACCTTGCTTCCTTTCCTCTCTCTTATTCTACTTTCTCATTCTAAATATTGTTATGATATAGAGTAGGTTCTAAAAGTTTCAAAATCAATCTTAAGCTTTCATTTAAGTTTATGTATCATTGGGCTAATCTATCTAATAATTTCATGGTTTTGTAGCATTTTTTGGATATTTCCTTTGACATATTTTATGCAGATTTTTAGCATCAAAGGAGAGTTGCTACATGTGATTTAGCCTCAAAGGCCTCCAAAAGGCATTTCTAAGTTGGGACATCAAGTCCCCTTCCCTCCTACATCTTCTATATCATTGTAAGCCACCCTTTAGAGTCTCTTGGGTGGCATTCTTGTAAATATCTGATATTGTAATAGTTAGGATTTCCTTTCTTGCTTTTACTTTTACACCCATACTTGGCCAAAAGGTAGGCATTGCGCCTCCACTTGAGACATTGAGTGGTTTGCATTTTATTTCCAAGCATTTTTCCTCCTTTTTAAGTACCCACTTTGGCCCAAAAGGTAGGCATTGTGTCTCCACATGTGCCATAGTTGTGGTAGTTTTGCTTTCAGGTTATTTCAATTCTTTCAAGCAAATTTAATTTTTAACTCTTTAATTAATACCCACATTGGTCAAAAGGTAGGCATAGTGCCTCCACATGACCGTAGTTTTGGGATTGTAATTTCATTCATTTCTTAAAGCAAGCAATAAACTAATTTCATTATTTGTTAAAGCAAACTAATAAAACTTTTCAATTCATTTATTTTGCCCCATCTTGCAAGAGACTGGCACCTAGCCATTCCTTGCAATAACAGAAGACTTGTTTTAATTTAAAATCATTGCTCAAGTAATATTTATGTTCCCAACGTTTGCCCCGTATTCCCTCCCCTTGCCATTGAGTTGGATCTTGGGTGACAAGAAAGGGCAAAGGTTGGAGTTAGTAATTAGGCATCCACAACCACTTATTGTTTTTGCACCATAAAATCAAAGACTTGGAAAGAAGCTCGGGGTGCTAGGTCGGGGACGATCTCATGACGCTCGACGTCCTCCGGGTGGAGTACCTTGAAACTTTGGGTTTAACCTGTGGAACTAGGGTAGGCCTTGTTGCCATACTTCTTGAGCACCCAAGACTCCCTTTTGGTCAGAACAATAACGGTTTTGGGGTAGTCACATAGTCTAGGACTCAATATATCAAACTTAAATCCCCTAATCAAAGTGACATCTAAAATCTATTAAAATTAAGCTACTCACTACATTCACAACACTTGCAATACATTTTTCAAGGCAATCTCACAACATAGCATTTCAAGTTCATTTTCAAGCAATCTTATAGTTGTGGTATTTATATCTCAAGAAAGTATTCATCTCAAGTTTTACAATCACACTTTAAGGGAATTCACATTTTCATACATTTGGGTATTTCAAGCAATTCACATTTCAAGTAATATCTTTATTGTGCTATCTCATGTGATTGGTCCAAAATCTATTTTCCTTGTATATTTGTAAAATTGTTATTTGTAGTTATTTCCTTTTCACAAAGGTTATGTATGATTTGTTTCAATCATTTCATTTTATGAGTTGAATATTTCTTACCTTAGCAATTCTTTTGTTCATTTTATATATATTGTGTAATTATCTAACTTGTCTTGCTCATTTTAAGCTATCTTGTATTTCAATTTGTATATCTCAATTGTAACATAATTCTTGTTGAATCATATATCGTTATTTGTTTCTTGTATAATTGTATTTAATCCTTTAACTGTATAATCTAATTGACCCCTTGCCCAACCTTAGGCACTAGTCATAGTTGACTTAGGGAAAGGTTTGACTCTCATTTAAAGATTTGCATTTGCATTGTTGCTTGCCATATAGGCTAGCTTCCCTTCACCTTTAATAAACTAAAATTAACTCCTAGAATTCATCTAGTAACTAGGGTCTACCCCCCTTGGCTTCCCTAGGAGTAAGCCTAGACGGAAGAGGTTCAAGTCAAAGTGACAGCGTGGGCTTTGAACCTAGGTATTGTGCCTCCAAGGACACACTAAGTGCAGGACTTAGCTCACGTTTGCAAGTGTGTATTAGGACAACAACACATACCTTGCTGAATCATGCATTGTGAGTTTATATTAGCCTGGCCAAAGGAGTAAAGTGAGGGTAATTTGGAGGGGTTATATGGATCCCAGGCTAGTCCATTCACCATCTTTTATCATCAGGATCATTTCTGCACAGTTCTCTCTTGGTTCCGAGGGATTCCAATGATTTTCGTAATTTTGGTTATTATTGGGCTTAATTTAATTAAATACACTAAATGTGTTATTAGGACCATATTATCTGAAGGGATACATGAGTGTAATAGCTTGTTGAAGCCAGGATGAAAAGATTTAAAGGTTGGAATGATGAGAAAGGGATTTCCGACATCCTTAATGTCTTAGAAGCCAATTAATCACTTTTCGGTATTAAAAGGGGGTTTAAAAAGGGTTATAAAGTGAATTTAATCTTCATGTGCACCTGGTCAAAGAGAGGAAAGATCTAGAAGGGGTTGGAAGAAGTACAAAGGAAGGGTAGTGTTATCCCCATTTTATGGATAACTAAGGAGATGATGTCTCGAGGCCCTTAGGTTGCAGATATGGAGTGTCGAGAGACTACATGACCAACAGTACGCTTTGCATAGATGGAAAACCCACTCACCACCATAGATGGTCACAGGTTTACAGATGGCATCCACCACACCAGTTGGCTTTCAGAAGGTAGTGGGCCTTGCTCCATGAGGTACAAGCCAGTATTATGGTGAGCATCATTTCAATACCTAAGCCATTTGATTATGTTGTATCTTAGATTGCTCTAGATTTCATGATATGTGCTTGAACATTATGCCTTTTTCCCTGCTTCATCTTGGTGGTTGACATTGTGCCCTAGTAAGTGGTCTTCTTTGGGAATGGGTTTGCTACTGGGAAATCCTTTAATTAGCCATCGTACCGTTCCCTACCATACTTACCATTTTCCATCATTATTTCCCTCCGTTTTGTTATCTCATGGGATTTTAGGGTGTATTGACCCAAGAAGGGGTTGTCCCTCATTCTATGGGAAGAAGGGGATAAAGGCTTAGAGGGGTTGGTGTTGGATAAAAGATAAAAGCCATATATGAAGCTTCCAAATGCTTCGCCCAGGGATCACCCAAGAAAGCAATAAAACACTTATCTTTGAATAAAAGGGGACCCATAATATAACAAAGAAATGCCTGAAATGTAGATTGAAGGATATGAGGTCTCATCACGATCCGACCTATCACGTCCATGGATATCTAGTGGTATGACATTGTCATTATCTGGTCACCACACCAAGGCAGTGACTCTTAGTTGCATGGCTGAGAAAAGGGGGTCTCATCACGAGCCAACCTTCTCATTTCCATTAGGAATTTGTGGGTGACATTGCCACCATGTGGTCACCACGCCAGGGTAGTGACCTTCAACCTCTCCTTGTGCTAAAGAAAATATAAAGAAAGAAAGATAAAAGGCAAATAATGGGCTTGGAAAAAGTGCACTGCGAACGGAGGTACCACACATCCTCTGCAAAGACACCCATGAATGAGACACTACGACCCCTAGTATGTCATGAGCCCTATGCCCATTGAGTCTTGACCCCATCCACCTCATACACTCTACATGGCGTAGAGAGGGACCTCTTGGAGGCTCTCCTTGACCTAGGGCAAGATTTACCCAATAGGACACCTCGTCGATCCTCCCATACTTAAGCTTGACAAGTCGCATAGTGTCTTTGAGTTGTTACTTGTTTGATATAGTAATCTTTGATGCACATGCTTAGATGGCTTATTTATTGATTGGATCCACTTATCATGATGTTACGACTTGAGATCCTTGGAGGGCGTGTTCATTTGTCTTTGCAGGACCTAGCTGGTTGACAGTTTTGGGAGAACAAGCCTAGCTTGGGCTTCCATGGGGCTACAAGCTCACATGTTAGATGCCAGGGGCCTGCATGCCAGATGAGAGAGAGATGAATTGGACGACCTTGATGATGACGCGGAGGACCTAGCCCACCCATTGCTTGCCAAACGATTTGCCCAAGAGGGGCAAAACGTCCCACGTTTGAGCATGACGTCATTATATTGGGGGCTAGGGCTTGGTGGTGAGGTGCCACTCATTTGCACTTGGACGTTTTGAGGAGAAGAGGGTCTTCACCAAGATGAAATCATCTAGATGCTTGACACATGGCCTTAGGAGACCTTTCCACACTTCTCCAACACCAACGACCTCTTCAAAGTGGCAAAACATCCTCTAAAGGGGTGACGTCATCCTAGATTAGGGTTTAATTTGTGCAAAAGATGAAATTTTAAGTGAATTGTTTAATATTATTGTGTTAAGGGGGCAAGATTAGGGTTGTTGACCCCTAATCTTGTGTTTTACTCCTTATTTTGTGGACAAGCCATGTTGGCTAATTTTTGTATAAATAGAGATCATAAGATCTCATTTTGAATGATAACTCTCCTCTTGTGAGAGGTTTTGGTCTGAAATTTTCGGCCTCCTTAGCTCTTTAGCTCTTTTAGACTTGTGTATGGCTGTGGTTGTGAATGGTTAATGGAAGAAGTGGTGCGCTAGCCTTAGAAGGTTATTTTCTAGCTCTTGTGGTGGATTGTCTTAGCATCTCTCTTGATCTTTTTATGGTTTTTACTCTCTTGCTATCATTTTATTCTAGTCAAGTATTGTTATGCTAGGAGCTAGGTGGGAAGTATAAGGGCATACACCCCCGCCATAGTCTTCACCAT
>SNQJ01S0002538.1:122207-137212 GCA_010110895.2 Picea sitchensis | reverse complement strand
TTGAACTATTTTTGCTAACTTTCCATATGAAGCATATATGAAAAATAAGGTTGTGTGGTAGCGTAGTCCCTGCCAACGAGGTTAGAAAGAAAATTGTGGAAAATGGGGTGGAATTGTAAATGAAACAAAGTGTTCGGTGAAAAATGTATATCACGGAAATGTTGTGTGAAACATGTATATCACGGCAGATGGGGCAAAAGTAAATGATATTTTTTGAAAGTATATAGCAAACATATTTTTTTTAAAAGTATATAGCAAACATATTTTTTTTGAAAGTATATAGCAAAGTAAAAAATGTGTTTACAGTGCAAAAATAAATTTCGAAATTTAAATGCATTTTCCATATGCATTGGTGAAAGATAAAAATACATGATGACATAAAATTAATAGGAGATAAGAAATATAAAAAATTTAAATGCATTTGTGAACATGGGGTATAAGTAAATGATGGTTGCATTGTTGAGCACCATTTATTTTGAAATATATAAAAAAAGAAAAGTCTGTAACATATAAAAGAGTAAATGTGTTTTCCATACAGACTAGTGAAGGATAAGAATAAAAGTCTGTAACATATTAAAAATTAAATGCATTTGTCATATAGAGTGGTGAAAGATAAGAATAAAGTTTGTAACATATAAAAATTTAAATGCATTTTTATTTAAAATATGTCAAAAAAATAAAAGTTTGTTACATATTGCTGGAAATTTTGAAATATACAAAAAAAATTAAGTCTGTTACATATAAATCGAAATTTCAATGAATTTGTTATGTAGACTGGGATTGGGGCTCATGCGGACCATTAGAGAAATATGTACAAGAAACAACATTGTGGAAAGAAGATAGAGTGCTATAGATGCAAAAGAAAATAAATGGAACGGTATAAGTGTTTGCCTATACATCTATATTTAAGAAACTGGAATAACTGGGTTGATAAACAAAGAAGGATGCGATGAGTAAAATTACAGTGAAGCTACATATGAGCCCTTTGGCTATTTGCTGGCAGCTGTCGTTTCATTGATGTTGTCAATGACTGTGGTTTCAAGGATGTCCTCCATGGCTATTGGAATGCTGACAACTGCCTGTTGCCTTTTGTCAGTGGCCTGTTTCAATTGTCTTTCGAGCCATTCTTCAATGTAGCTTGTCATTGGGGTGACGTTGATCTCATTCCAGATTTTTATGTTGAAAAGATCATTTTCTAATTCCTGGAAGTCGATAGAAAGATTAGAGAGAGCCTGATGAATTTATTCATTCTGTATTTCATATTTAACTAGCCAGTCGTGGACGTGAGCTTGATCAAATTGAAGGATGTTGTAAAAATTTTGTAGAGAGAAGGTTTTAAACATAGAAACCTGTTTATCGAACTCTTGCCTGGTTAAGGGCAAGGAGTTTGCGATTAAGTAGGGGTCTTGGAAATCGTAGGTTTTCCCGACTAAGTCTATATTTGACATCTTTGTGAATAATATATCTTTCTTCGTTATGGCTTGTTCACATGACTGAACAATGAGATGCAGGTTCTTTACTTTTTCTTTCCAACATGTATTCAATTGGTTGATGCGGTTTTTTGATGGAAGATCTTCTTCTCTTCTTTTTGTTTCTATCATATTGCTGACAATCTTGCCAAAAGGGATGATCATTTTTAAAAAGAAATTTTCTTCATCTTTTAATTTGGCCTGCAAAAGCTTGAGCGAGCTATGTTCCCTGGTTCCATTGTTGTTTTGATATTGTTCTCCACATATCCTTTACATGATGCGAGCAGGGTGAAGGATGCTTTTACATTGGGTGTAGGGCTGCTAGGCATGGATATTGCCAAAAGATCGACAAGCAATGGCATATGAATGAAAGTGTCTTCCAATTCCTTGATTCGGTCCTTCAGTCTGGCATTCTTGATCTCGATGCCACCAATGGAATCATGAAGTGCTTCTCTGGTCGTGGTGTGAAGTTCATAGATTTTGGACGGCCTCATGTTGGAAACGTCAACCTTTGAGCGAGATTTTCCTTTGTTATTTTTAACATTTTTTTTCTGAATTATCAATTTTTTGTTCCGAGTATAAAAAACAACGCTCTGGAACACGAAGGATTCATTTTCGTCAAATTTTTTAGTAGCGAATATGTCCATTGGATGGCTATGGTTGATGGCATGTCCGAGTTGATCAAGGAAGCAGATCATGGTATCTAGATCAGTGTCAAGTGCCATGTTCTCACTCTAAATTTCCGACTCTTCCACCTGCGCCACATTTTTTTTCTCTTCTTCTCTATTGGAAGCTTGTGAGAACTATCAATTTTAGAGTGAGCAAGGTCGTTATCTCCTCCTCCATTTGAAGAACTCTGGGTTTCTTTGTTGCTATGATGGGCCGTTGGAGTGATGCTCCGAGATGTAGTACCTTTTGGAGTGGTATTTGCAGATTGAACACTTTTGTCACTAGGGCCTTTCCCCTATTGCAAGTACAATTTGGTGTATCTTTGCACTGTCTATACCTCATCAGCATCAGAGGTAGGATCGTTGTTGCCATTGTCTTTGTTTTTGGGCAGGTGTTTATTTACAAAACAATCGTCAAGGCCAAGTGTTTGTAGATGTTGTCTAAAAATATCATAGGGGTTAAATCCTCTTATGTCTTTAGCATATCTTAGGTTGGAGATGCTAGAATGTGTTGCAAAATCATCCATTTTGTTGACGTTTTTCAACACGAACTCCCCTATTTTCCAAGGCAGAGGAATCAACTATTTTTTTTTCTTCCTTTGGAATAGATGGAACGGGTATTTGTATTGACGTGCTACTTCTGCAACAAACATTATGTCTGTAATGTGACATGGAAGGAGAGCAGACTGTTCCATGGAGCCAAAAATTCTTATGACAATGTAATTATCCAAATGTTGGAGTGTCCCCTTCTTGTCCAAAAAACTAGTTGCCTGTTTAGATATGCGAGGAGCATCTTCTCCTAACAACAGAACTTTGAAAACAGACAAGAAGCCATTATAAACCTCATAAAAACAGTGCGAAGCCTTGTGCTTCCACAAGGCCTAGTACTATAACGTTACTAGGTGGAATTCGTAGTTGACATTCTTGGACAGAGACAGTTGCAGAAACCGACAGGAATGTGCTATTGCAAAAACTAAATAGGATGACATATAAAATTTCTTTTAACTTTTGTAGCTTGACAATTGGGAAGAGATTTCATGGGAAATTAACCTGCCCCAATAAAAAATGGCTTGTTCATTAACTGTGAAATAAAAAATATAAAGATCCATGTGGGAAATAGTACCTGTAGACTCGTGTCCCGTTATTCTTAAAAGAAAGCCACGTAATTTCGAAAAATGGATTTCTAAATGAACTATCCTGCATGCTTGTAATATCTTCAGGAACTAGATTTGCGTTATCTAGAAAAAGGGGCAAGATGTCCAATCTGTTATTATTCTTTGCTAGGAATTGTTTGCAATCTTCTCATTTGAACATCAATGTTGGCTCTGACAATTTCAACATCTGGCGGAAGACCTGAGGTGACAAAGAAACAAAAGAGCAGTCCTACAGTGGAATAATTCTTTTCTCTGCAATAAATTTATTGGCGCACCAGGAGACGAGTTCCTTACAGTCAAAAACCTTAGGGACACAACCTGCATGGGAAATCCTGGAGGTCCAAAGTACTTGGTTCTTTGCAGTAGAAGTTGAGTAATAAGAAAATGCCCTGGACCAGTGGAAGTTCTAGTTCTCGCACCCAAAGATGTTCATTGTATATCCATAGACCTAATGTCAAGATGATGCCATAGGTTTATGAGAAGGTTCCTTTGCTGCAGATGATGGTTTAAATGAACAGTTAGAGTGGATAATGTAAATTTTCGGTAAATCTTGGTTAAATGCTTATGAATGGGAAAGATCCTCAAGACTTTCACTGATTAATGACAATCTGTAATGGTGGTGCATGATGAACTGTTAGCAGTAAAGTTTATTTATTGCATATTTAGAAATGCGAAGGTGGCAGGTACGACGAAGAGCAATTAAGGAATGGAGGTTTCATGAATGTGCGAAGACCACGTCATGTGAACGGGATTTCATGATTTTGATATCAACACTCGGAAGGGATAATATAATCCCCCCATAAATTTTGGTTTAATTCGCATCATTACAAGATGTCCTCAAGGCTTTCCCCCATCAATGAAAATCTATACGGTTTCTGCATGATGACCTGTTAGAATTAAATGCCAGTAATTCATATTTAGAAACAAGATATGTATATATGTATATATATATATAACATTTTATTTTCTTTTATTATAGACAAGTGTGAAGGTGACGAAGACGACGAAGAGCAAGGAAAGAATGGAAAGCTCTAAAAAGCGAGCAAACGATATTCAAAAAAGGGTTACGGGAATAGTCAGGACAGCTGACCGTTGCAGAGTTAAATGTGTAAAATGGAAGAGATCACGATGGGGAAGTTCAACGTCCGGTTTGTATATTTGCGAAATTCTGGCAAAGTGGCTAAGTATGGAATAGGGAAATTGCTAATTGCATGCGTAGCAATAAGATATTATATATAATTGCTAGCTGCTAATTGGAAAGGGGTGCGGGCATAGGAAACAACGACTACAAAATGAATATTTCTTCAACCTGCCAAACCGACGATTTGCCAAATAAATTTGAACAAATGGAGAAGCATGGAAAGCAGATGAACGGGATTCAAAATTAGGTGACAATAGTTCCACTAAATATGCGAGGACTCCATGATTAAATTGTATTTCTCAGAATTTTTCAGTGCAACAATGTGCACCACAGAAGAATGCATGATAGGTGGACCGTAATACATAAGAGGGTATGATCTAAGAACGGTTGCAAATTTGTATATCGTGGAAGTGACAGTACTATTTGCAAGACATTAAACAAAAGAAGTCCAATGTAGAGACCGCCTAGCAGGAATTCGCGGTTGGAGAAGTTTCTGGGTATGGATGGGGAAGCGTTTGGTCGGTGTCGCGATAAAAAAACACGAGTGCAACTGTGAACCCGCAAGACTGTCGACATGCTGAACAATGTTGACCGGACCAGCGCACAATCCCGTTTGTCAATTTGTATATCACAGAACTCTACGTGGCAGTTGCATGACAGGGAACAATAGAGGGTCAATTTAAAGAAAGGGGAAGCGATCTTTGGAAATGCGTGAATCCGCAAAGATGCGGAGCAAGGCATTTTCGAGAGAAAAATGATTAAGTAACCAGGAAGAGAAACTAAATGGAATAAAAGAGTGGGAAAATAGAAAGGCAGAAGGCAGTTTTTCGTAAACATGAATTCGTTTCAAAGAAGACCCATTGTTGCAAAACCATGATGTTCTACTAATTGTCAGCAAATGCGTTGTTGAATATTAGATTTTATTGTAACGTGTGCATATAAGTATGTTCTTGATACATTCTTCCATGATTGTAACATATTAACTTAACTACTAAACTTCATTTTCTACTAATTGTCAGCAAATGCTTTGTTGAAGATTAGATTTTATTGGAAATTGTGACTGTAATTGTGTTCTTCATACACTCTTCCATGAGTGCAACATATTAATTCAACTATTAAAATTCTTGCATTATGGGTTATTAGCATAAAAACTTAATAATTGCATGTCTAGAAACAAGAATAACGATTTTGCTGCAACATTGTACATTGGTATTGCTACGTTCTATCTGAATTACGAATAGAATTGAATGTTGGTTTCAAATTATGTAATCAATTTTTTATTTGCATAAAAAAATGGTGGATTCACACAGTACATTGGCATATAATTGTTAGATGTTCCATATTAGAAAATATAAGCTAATTAAACACAATATTGAAGAAGTACGAGAGAACTAAACCATGCGAATTAGAACATGCATTAAACCCAGAAAAGAGGCAGCAACAAAGAGTCGAAGGCAAATATTTTTTAATAGCAAATGCTTTCAAAAAAATAAGAAAAACACTGAGTATTGTACATATATCTTTAGAAATTGGACCAAGTTCTTCGGGCCAAAACATTGAAGGTATGTGCAACAAACACAGGCACCGAATCCGTAGTATGCAAGATCTTTGCAGTTTTCTCCTTGATGAATAATCCTGTGTTGAAATTGATATTTTTCATGAACTTTCCCTGAGGAAGAAGATGAAAATGGTTGCAGGGAAAGTGGAATATCCCTTAGCTGAATCTACCTCTATATAATCCAAAACAATTCCGTAGTACAACTTGCACGTGCAATTCCAGAGGACCAAATTAGTCCATTTTGCGTAGAAGGAGATGACTAGTAGGAAAATGCCTTGTAATAGCGACAATTTTGGACCTAATTCCCGAATATGTTAATCAATAATTTTTTGTCTTGAAATGTATCTCTAGGAGCATAAACATATGATTGCTTTATAGTGAAACTCTTCTACCCATAATAGACTAATTTCAAACTGCGGAATTCCTACTTTTCGCGCTGCAAAGTGGTTGTTGCATTCACCATCAGTTTCTTTTCTGAAACTCCTTTTGGTGTTGTCATCACTTCCATCACCGAGCCAGGAATTTCTGTTCATTATGGTTGATTTCAATTTGGGTGCAAGAGTGGGAAGATTCTTTGCATTGCCATCATCCATTGCCGTATCATCATCCATCAGATCATCTTCTTTTGGCTTGGAATTCATGGCATCAAATTCTGCGATAGCCATGAATGCAAGTGGGCATCTTCTCTAAGAAGCTCGAGTTTCCATGGATTTTTTTGTCTTGAAATATATCTCTCGGTGTACCAAGGGAACATCTCCTGGTTTTCTCCTGGGCGGAGGGAGATGAATAGTAAGAATATGCCTTGGAATAGTGGAACCTCTGGCCATAATGCCCCAATGTGTTTATTGTGTGTGGAGAGAACTGCTGCCATAAGTTATTAAGAATTTTCATTTGCTCAAGATGATGTTTGAAATGAAAATTGGGGAGGGATAATATAACCCTCCGCAAATTATGGTTTAATGTGTATCAATCGAATATGTCCTCAAGCCTTTCATTGATCGATAGCAGTTTCCAGCGTTCGTACGGAATGAGCTGTCAGCATCACAACTCACTAATTGCACAATTAGAAAAAAGTGTGAAGGTGGTGGTGACGACGAAAAGAGATTAAGAATTAGAAATTTCTTAGAAGGACCAACTCGTCTACACACACAAGAAAAAAATTGCATCTCCTTTCAAATGTATACTTGGAAAGGATAACATACTTGTGCACAAATATTAGTTTAATTTGTAGTAATGACAAATATTCTCTGCATTTCCCGACATTAATGACAATATTAACGGTTCCTACAGGATGGCTACTAGCATTAAAGATTAATTATTGCATATCTGGAAACAAGTACAAAGGCAGCGGTTATGGAGAAACTGATTCCAAGAAATACCATAGTATGGAATGTGGATGGCGGGTTACAAAAGAAAAACGACATAAGATATACCCAGGAGATGTGAAGGGTCGATGTTCATATTGCATCTCATTGATAGATATCGGCCGTCAATTTGTATGTCGCAGAATTTGTAAATTGACAAGCGATCCTACAGGCTGGTTGGCTCAACATTGCACTTTCATTGTTCCGTGTCCTCCAAATAGGACTCATATTTTCGTGATATACAGATGGACAGATGGAATCGAAGGCTCGTCGGTTCAAGATTACCATTTTTTAGGGATGGTAATCACTATCAACTATGTAACATATCTAAAAACATTATTTTCAATCATAAATTATTAATATTACATATTGATCTTGCAAAATTTTTTTAGATGAGAAAGTTTGTACAATCTGGTCGGGCAAGTTATTTATAAGTTTTGCGACAAATGAACAATACATAGTACACATGTACTTTTATAAAGTATGGACATGATATTTTATACAACATATGTGGATCCCTCATTCCATACTTAGCCACTTTTTCGATTGTGGGTTCTCTACCTGGCTGGCTGAAAATTGAGCCTCTATTGTTCCGTGTCTTGCAAATAACACCCACACTTATGCGATATACAAATAGACAAGCGGAATTGCAGGTTGGTTGGTTGAATGTTTCACTTTTATTGTCCCGTAGCGATTCCATATTTATTCCATATTTAGCCAGTTTTTTGGATTAGGGGCTCTCGGGCTGGCGGGAAAAAAATTGGGCCTCTATTGTTTCACGCTCTACAAATAGAACCTACAATTCCATGATATAAATGTTCAGAAGTGGACCTGCAGTAAATTATTATTGTTAAATATTGATCTTGCAGAATTTAATTAGATGAGAAAGCTTGTACAATTTGGTTGGCTAAGTGATATAAAAATATTTCAACAAACGAACAATACATAGTAAAAATGTACTTTTATAAAGTATGGACATGAGATTTTATAGAACATGTGCAAATCCCTCATCCATACTTGGGCAGTTTTTGGATTGTGGGTTCGCGGCCTGACGGGCTAAAAATTGAGTATCTATTGTTTGGTATCCTACAAATAGCACCTACACTTCCACGATATACAAATTGATAGGAGGACTTACGGATATGACTATATAAAGTATGGAAATGATATTTTATAGAGCATATGCAAATCCCTCATTCCATTAGGAACTTTTTTTTATTGCGGGTTCGTGACCTGGCGGTATCAAAATAGAGTCTCTATTGTTCCGTGTCCTACAAATAACACCCAGACTTCTGCGATATACAAATTGACAGGAGGACCTATGAGCTGCTTGGATGAAAATTTCATTTTATTGTTCTAGAACATATGCAGATCCCTCATTCCATACTTGGACACTTTTTGGATCGCGGGTTCGTGGCCTGGTGGGCTGAAAATTGAGTATCTATTGTTCCATGTCCTACAAATAGCACCTAGACTTCAACGATATACAAATTGATAGTTGGACTTTTGGACATGAGTCTTTATATAAAGTATGGACATGAGATTTTACAGAGCATATGCAGATCCCTAATTCCATACTTAGGCTATTTTTGGATCGTGGGTTTGCGGCATGGCGGGCTGAAAATAGAGTCTCTATTGTTTTGCATCCTACAAATAGTACCCAGACTTCCGCGATATACAAATTGACAGGATAAACTATAGGATACTTGTTTGAACATTGCATTTTTATTGTTCTAGAACATATGCGGATCGCTCATTCCATACTTGGGCACTTTTTTGGATCACAGATTCACGACCTAGTGGGCTGAAAATTGAGTATCTATTGTTTCGTGTCCTACAAAGAGCACATAGACTTTCACGATATACAAATTGATAGGTGGACTTGTGGACATGAGTCTCTATATAAAGTATGGACATGAGATTTTACAGAGCATATTCGGATCCCTCATTCCATAATTAGGCACTTTTTGGATGGCGGGTTCGCGGCCTGGCAGGCTGAAAATAGAGTCTCTATTGTTTCGTATCCTAGAAATACCACCCAAACTTCCACGATATAAACATTGACAGGAGGACTTGTGGGCTACTTCGTTGAACATTGCATTTTTATTGTCCCGTGGTGATCCCGTATTAATTCCACATTTAGAAACTTTTTTTGATTGGGGGCTCTCGGACTGGATGTCTGAACATTGCACTTTCATTGTTCCATGTCCTCCAAATAACACTTTGACTTCCACGATATGCACATTCACAGATGGACTCGAGGGATGGAGGGTTAAAATTTGCCATTGTTTAGGGATGGAAATCCCTATCAAGTATCCAACATATAAAAAACCATTACATTCAATACTAAATTATTAATATTACATATTGATATTGTAGAATTTAAGCAGAGGAAAATTTTTGTCCAGTTTGGTGGACCGACTGATATAAAAGTTTTCGGACAAACAAGCAATACATAGTAAACATGTACTTTTATAAAGTATGGATATTAGATTTAATACAACATATACATGTGTATATTTATAGTGATTATCATTAATGTAATGTTTTATAAGTTATTGGTTTTTTTAGTCTTATAATTGAATTTGGGGTATAAATATAGAAGTTGATGCTAAAACTCCAATATTAATGCTATGAGGCATGTCATTTGTTTTGAATTAATGGAAACACCAAAGTGTCGATTGAGAGGGAACATCTTTGACATTACTGGCCATGATACATTACGGGAGATTGATGAGGTTGAGGGAGTGATTGAACTGTTACAGGAGGTCGAGGTGAGATGTATCAGTGGAGAAAATAGGAAGCTTTCAGAACAAGATAATCTATGCTTGCAAACATAAAACCTACAACTACTAGCATACCAAACTTTTACGAGACCACCTCACTATTAAAAGAAGTCACAGAGGTGGTTGGGGCAGTTATTGAATATTGAAAATTGGTCCTTGTAGACAAAAGGTCGATTGATCAAGTGACAAGGGATTTTAACACAAAGTTGCCCCTTCAGACTAAGAATGACAAACTACATGCTACGTATGCAGGAAGTCTTGGAAATCCTGAGGGTGATATAAAAGAAGACTAAAGGAGGAAAACACAGTGAGGAGATACAGAATAAAAACACAATAGAACATAGAGCATACAACAAAGAAGACATAGAGTCAAGTAAGAGAGAACATAGCATATAGGTTCATATGAGCTAATTGAGGAAGAGAAGTAGAAAGAGGATACTTCTAGAGGAAACATGAAGATTTTCTGAGTTATTGATGATTACCCTGAATATAGAAGACCCAGATCCTGAACTAGAGAACTTGTGGGATGCACCTTCAGGCTTATTGGAAAAAAAATGACACTGGTAAGGGGAGGTCATCGAGGGACTGTTGAGAAGAGAAGGGACTCCCTTGTGCAAAGGAAATCTAGTTGAGAAAGCACCTGATAAACAGGTGGAGACCTGAAGCTCCGATGTAGGTGGCAACTTCTATTGTTATAGAGGAGGAAGGAGAGTAACCTTATTTTGTGATCATAAACTTAGAACCCTAACGAGACAGTTTCCCTAGTGGTATCATGGCTTGGCATGGGGTTGGCATATTGTAGGAATTTTCTCTACAGGAAGGCATAAGGTTGGGAGGAAAAATGACTTCTCTCAGTTTGTCCGGTTTGTAAATTTCCTTACCAGATATGTGTTTACCTGCACTGGAAATATTTATGACTAATATATATGTATGCATGTGTAAATGTTTGTTCATCTTAGATGAAACTCAATTGTTTAAAATAAATGGATTGAATGCATGAAGGTCGGGATATGTTAGGATGTATGTTAATGAACTCTTAATCATAAAAATGATTCAATGTAACAACCCTAGTTGAATATATACTTAGGGATTATTAAGTAAAAATTTATTAGGTAATAAAATTTTCCTAGCATGTTAATAACTAAACAAAGATTGGTATAATGATATCAATTAAATATTTATTAATTAATTAATGGTTATAATTTTGATTAATAATTAATTAATTAACTACCTATTACATTCAATGACATGGGTATTAAATTTAAAAGGGTTAATAAATTTAATTGCTTAAATTAAAGGGTTACGTATACGGAGGGGATAAGGAGGATTAATAATAGGATAAAGCATTAATAATCGGATAAGGTAATAAATGTGTAGGTAAGGAAATAAATGAGGAGAAAGGGCGGTGAAGGGGGATCATTTTTTTTGGGGGAATTTGCTGGAGAGAGTTTGAGTTCTGTGGGGGAAGTTCTGTAGTCTTTGAGTATCATTGCAGGGGGCACCAGTTTGCTAGGGGTTTTGGGCACGGGGGCCAGGATTCCTTATGGTATCCTGGAGCTAGGGAGATGCACAGGCTCTGTTCCTAGTTGGCAGAGAGGAAAACTCGGTTTTGGGGCACAGTTTGGTCAAAGCAACAGGATGGGCAGAGCAGTAGGGAAAAGCAGCAGGGAGGACATTCAGAGGTCAAGAACTTAGCATCGGATAGAGGTATGTGTATGTACGCATTATCATGAATATGTAATGGTTATTTAAAAATTATTACCATGTTGTTATTTAGATTTATGCTGCTTATATGAATTTATGCTACTTATATGATGAATGAAAGAAATTAATTAGAAGTAATTTTTATCTGTTTAAATTTATGAGTATAATTTAGGCTTAATTTAAAATTAGGTTCCTACACATGGTATCAGAGCTTCATCTTGAATAACTGGGGCCTTAAGGGCCAAGTTCCCAGCTCCAACTCCAGCTCCACCTAACCTGCAAACCAAGCACAGAAATTTTAACAAAAATATAAATATAAATGACATACATATTGAAAATGTAAAGGAAGCAGAGGAAAAAAGCTTCCCCTCGTTGATAAATTAGAAAAGATACACAGCCTTAATTTATTTGGAAAGTATCGATACGGAACAAAAGTTCGAGAGTTCCTCGTGAAAATCAAGGATTTCATTGATATTCAAGGCTTGCCTTATGTCGTTCGTGATGTGCAGAATTTAACAACAGGTGTCAGGGATCTTGAACGTCAAATATTGGATGCCATTCCCAAAATGAAAAATAATACCATTTCCAATACTCTCATCCTTCAACAAATAAACACAACCCATCTATCTGAGACCTCCATCGATAGGATGGATGAACCTATGGACGCTCAATAGTCCATTTTCTGCACCTTCCAAGGCCCGGATATGCCAAATTATGTTGTGGGTTTGGATAATCCTATTGCTGATGTCAGACAAATTCTACTACAAGATGATGTTAACATCGTTGGAATGACAGGGATGGGTGGAAGCGGCAAAACCACTCTTGCACTATCTCTTTGCAACGATCTCAAAGTCAGAACATTAATGAATGTTTTGTATTTAAGTTGTATGTTAGAATGGATGTTTGGAGTAACACACATCATTAATCAAATAAAAAGTATTTAGTTTAAACATATCTAAACGATGTAGAGGGTTTTAATATAATCTCCCCATTGTTTGAAATCAATTTGAAACTTAAAACCTTGCATTTATAATTTTTGAAAAATTTTATTTAATGTAAGAAAGAAATCAAAAGATATAGATATTGTCCATAATAGGGTAAGAAAGCATGTAGTCTAAATAAAGTTGTAGTTCAGCTATTAGAGGTAAAAAAAAAAAATCACCTAGTCGCTGCTCTCCTAACCATGGTTTGATTCTTCTAGCTGCACGCTTCATCCTACTCTCTTTGTCCCTCCTGAGCATTGATTCGAGAGACGGAAGACCATCACGCTCTCCACGTATCTCTGCAGAGGTCCAAGCATTTGAGGGCACGATTGTTTCTCTTAGTAAGCTCCACTATGCTCTACGCGTCCAATGGTCAGCAGCACCATGCAAACTAAGAACTCCCCCAAATTGACCCAGAACTTGCCAGGTGCCACGTCTCAGGCACAACAGACTGACATGCTATCCAAACAAACATGAAACACATGCAAATCGAAGTCCAGGTGCCCAAGTGCTAAGCCGACAAAAGACCTAGGTGTGCGCCAAGCTAACATCAACCACAATGCAAGTCAGAGCCTAGTGGCCAGACGCCAAACAACAAGAGAGCCCGCAGGCCTAAGTTGTGCACTGCGCATCGAACCACGAAGGAGGAGAGCCACTATGCACAACGAGGAGTTTAAATTTTCTCAACGCGTCAGCAGCCAACACTCGACACCAAGTTACATGAGAGAGAAACTCATAAGCGAGTCTTTCTTTGCAGTATGTGGCCTGCATAATGCGTCCCATACCAGAGACTAAATCACACACAATGCACTTCCCTAAATAATTCATTCGATTACAGAAAGCATTGGGCATACTACAAAAAGTAAAGAACTCTGGTGAATGGCTTAACGCTCCGTCAACATGACTGACATTTTGAGATGGGCCACTAAAATCCATTGAGAAGATCAAATAGGCAAACTACGTGATAGGAATAAAGCAGAAGATGGGCACTACCTAATTCTTGCTATCTCATAGCTTCAATAAAAAAAATTAATTAATTACGATAGTTCTTTCCAAACAATCCAACACATGTGCAACACAAACAACGACCCTTCTCATATATATATATATATATATATATATATATATATATACAGATGGAGCCGAGGGAAGAGTCCACTAGAAGCTAAAGCAAAGTTTTAAGTGTCAAATCACAAGACACCAAGGAGAGAACCCGGCCAAAATACCATGCCACACAACACATCAGACTACAGTGCATTCTCACTATGTGTTATATGCTAATAAATCCCTTTACCACATCATATACCGAAAATAAATAAATAAATAAAAATATATATATTATACAATCCACCAATGAAACTGGCGATAAAAAACCCTCGACCTCATGCATGTACAAATTCTTTAGACCAGGTGCATTTCCATTGCCATTTCCATTGCGTACAAATTCTTTAGACCAGGTGCATTTCCATTGCCATTTCCATTGCCATTCCAGGCATATACCAAGCCGACAGATCAAATGCCATGGCCCAAGGGTAGCCTGTAGGCTATAAATACAAAAATAAAATGTATTAACATAAAAATAAAAAAATAAAATAACGAACAAAAAAAAAATTACCACAGGTGAGCCTCACATTACAACACACATAATACGAGCTCAGTGCCAAAGCCAGCGACCGAGTGCCAAGATAAGCCATCCAGGAACGAGGGAACGCACCACTGTGCTAGAAGCGCCCTCCGTTCTTGGAACACGAGTTACCAGGGTCGACCTAGCAGGGAGATGGCTATGGCCGCCGACCTCATCCTTCACCCTGAATGCTTAAAAAAAAAACCAAATGAAAAAAGGAGAAGAGTGGGGTTTGAAGTGATAAAGAGGAAAAGATAAGGGTTAGGGTTTAGATAGGAAGGCGCCGGAGGAAGCATGGCGAGCACGTGGAATCCATGCCTGCCCGCACTTGTTTTTAAATCATTTTGATTTTCTAATTTTATTTATTAAAAATATTTTAATTGAATTTATTGTGTATTAAGTGTAAAGTTAAACTACACTAGCAGTTAATTAAAATGTTAGAGGGTCCATGGGTTTTGAACCCAAGACCACCCACCAAGCGAAGCGCCTTAAGAAGAGCACTAACACCAACATGCCACACATATCACTTTTACAAATAATTTCACATATAAATA